>OX457038.1:28513466-28550966 GCA_949752735.1 Lumbricus terrestris | reverse complement strand
TAATCCATACTGACTCGGGCAGAGAGAAGAGAATACAAAATGCATTTACAAGCAATAGACAGACAGACAGACAGGCAGGCAGGCAGGCAGGCAGACAGACAAGCAGACAGGCAGACAGTCAGGCAGGCAGACTAAGATAGGGGTCTGCAAATCACATGTAGACTGACAGATAGACCTGCATGCAGGAAGCAGTATGGCGACATCTCTAGGCCTATATAGATCTCCATCGAACGACAGTGACAAAGACACATATACAGACAGAGACAGAGAGACATGCATAGATACAAACGCCAGTAGGCTATACATATACAACACAGGAACGAATTAAAGCCTGTGACCTAATGATTCACTTACAACAAATTGCTTAATTAAATCATTAATTAACCGCATTGCTTGGGAATTTTAGACCGCTTATACACACGTTTTATCCATAATACATGGGCGTCGAAAAAACTTTTATTCAATAATTCCATGCGCAGAGTAAATAAGGTCAGCATTATGATCGTCTTGCAATTACATGTATGCATGCGAACCATATTATTACGCTGGCAAATCATCCGCCTCGCAGCAAAAGAGTTCCTTCTCTTTTTCAGTCAATTCGTTCAAATATTGTTTTGAATATATGCACAATGCAAGGAATCAGGCGACGAAGGACCCTACCCATTTTCACCGATTTTGTCCCTTTGCAATCGTCGCTTTAATAGTGTTCTGTTCATGCGTATACCATTTTCCGATGCTTTTTATAGCGCATGATGAAAGTCGTTTTTAGGTCACAAAATGTCGACTACACTGCTTCTTCGCATGCAACAAACGAAACAATTCCCTTCGAGGAGATTATATGATATGGATTACGAGCGAACAGAACTAAAAGACACTCAAGAAATTAACACACTTGCAAAAAAGCGTTGAGTTAAAACGTATGATGTATATATGTATGTGTGTATGTATGTATGTATGTATGTATGTATGTATGTATGTATGTATGTATGTATGTATGCATGTATGCATGTATGTACGTATGTATGTATGTATGTATGTATGTATGTATGTATGTATGTATGTATGTATGTATGTATGTATGTATGTATGTATGTATGTATGTATGTATGTATGTATGTATGTATGTATGTATGTATGTATGTGTGTATGTATGTATGTATGTATGTATGTATGTATGCATGTATGTGTGTATTCATTCATTCATTCATTCATTCGGACATTTATATAGCGCTCCTTCAAGAAAAAACTACTCAGAGGCGCTCCCGACTCCAGCGCGCACAAAAAGAACAGTTTTAAGTTTAGTAAGGAAGGATCCTGGTAGAGTCCCAGGGTGTAGGCGTAGCTCAAAAGGAAGGCCATTCCAGACCACTGGTCCAACCACAGAAAAGGCTCGATTCTTCATGGTAGTAGTACGAGCAAAAGGAACTAAGAGGACTCCCCTATCAGCAGAGCGTAGCTGACGACGTCCTTGGGCGAACAGTATGTATGTATGTATGTATGTATGTATGTATGTATGTATGTATGTATGCTTGCATGTGTAACGCGGCATATAATTTGGGTTATAATTTCTGGTCGCCATTTTGGATCCGCCATCTTTTCATTTATAGAGCGCCTGTTCTCGGGTAATATTATTTTATTTCTGATATCGTGTCTGACACGAATCTCAACGACCGACAATCGCAGTCGATGTTTTTGGCAAGCCTCCGTTGAATCAACTTCCCCGTCTCGCCCTGCAGCTGGGAGCTGTAGCCGAAAGGAGGAGGTGAAGTTGAATGACTGCCATCAGCGATATTTTCGGTCGACCAAGCGGCATGATGCAAAGTGTCAAAGCGATACATTCAGGCAGATAAGAGAGGGGTAAGATAGACGGACGGAAAAGGACAATCCGCCCACGTAACGATGCCTGATGGAGAGTGAGTGCAATTCGGCCAGACGGACATGAGATAGGAGAGAGGTAAAGAGAAGGATACAAAGACTCTGTCACACGACACTCGCACGTGTCGAAATTGCGACGTTAGATTAACGCCTCGAAGGGAGAGGGAGGTTCACGTGTGCGGAAATTGAAGCTGAGTCGATGCGCCGTAGGCTAGCTAGGGAAACTACGCAGTTTAGTTTCATCCGGGGCTTGTGTGTTGGCGTGAATCACCTCCGTGGAACACTGAGGGCAGAACACGCAGAGACGTGGAAGAGGTGAGACGTAGAAGTGCGGTCAGAACTTTGCAGGTAGAAGTCGTGTTGAAGGCAAAAGACGTTTTCGACGGAGAAGAGACGTTTTCGTGTTAAGTCAGACTCGATCGGAACTTTGAGGAGAGAAGACGTATTCGTGTTTAAGTCAGAAGCAGCCAGAACGTTGAAGGAAGAAGATGTCTCTTGTTTAAAGTGGACGCTGTCGGAACTCAAGAAAGAACAAGATGTTTTATAGTTAATATAAAGTATAGGTATATAAGACGAAAACGGTCAGAACTTTGAACGAACAAGACTGAAGTGATGGATCATTGCGGCTGATTCTCGTCGGCAAGATTCGCACTCGGGCTTCATCATCGGGTCAGATCCTGGAGAAGAACATGTCAACGCCGTTCTTCGCGCCATGTCACGATGGACTCTCTTTATCTGGACATGAGGTACGAGTGGATGGGTTTTAGGGTGATCGGTTCTTTAACTTTGGGCTACTTTTAAATTGGCCGAGGGACTTGAAAGTAAATCGGGGATTAACTTAGCTTTACTCCGGTCCAAGTGTGTTTGCATTGAATGTCTTTGATCATAACAAGAAGCTATTAGTTAAAATATCTGACTTTGTTTATTGTTTGCATTGAGTGTAATCGAAGTTGGTTAAGTAATTGATTGATTACTTTGAATGTGGTTGTTGTTGATTGAGGATTCAATTGATGGACTATAATAAGAAACATTACTGAAATTACTGACTTTGTTCACTGATAGTGATAGAATTACCTGTAGACCTAATTCATATTGCGCCATGGAAGAAAGTAGACCTGTAACACCTTCACAGCCGTCTAGGCCTCCCTCATCTCTGGAGGTTGTAATGGAGGCTATAACTTCCATGCATTCATCCATGCAGTCACATGCCCGAGACACACAAGATGCGATTGCCTCGGTAGAGTCAAATGTTAGGGATACACAAGATGCGATTGCCTCGGTAAGGTCAGATGTAAGGGAGGAAATTTCGGCTGTGCACTCCAATGTTAGAGAAGTGCTAACGGAGGTTGTGACACGCTTAGAGCGACTCGAGGCATCGCCTGTCCCAAGATCTGTTGTGGGTTCGAACTCTGGACTGGAGTCCACCGCTATTACCATCGCGGACGTGCCTTACCAGTCGACCATCAGTCTGGCAGAGTCTTCAGGCGCTAGGCCTAAAGAGTTCACCCACCTGGGCACGCTGCGCAGAAGTGAGCGTCTGGCCCACAAGGATCCAATCTCATATAGAGAGCTTGGCCGCCGAGAAGGTTGGCAACCGTTTCATAGGTTGGATTTGAACCCGAGAGTCCCCTCCTCTTATCCTCGATCCATATCTCAGGACCATGACCATGACCCACAACAGCACGCGGCCTCCTTACCGTACGATGATCCGGAAGTGGCGACTCCGGGGATGACGGTGGGGGCGGGCGTTACAATTGGTACCAGAAGTGGGGTACTGGTACAAATTGGTTCTAGGGATTTTGGTGAAAATAGGTCAGAAGAGGCAACTGACTATGGTAGGAGAGGAGAAATGGCAATATCTTTTGAACGAAGGAAGGAAAGGGAATTTGCTGATAATGTGGAAATTATGTCTGATGAAGGTAGTGTGGACATTGAAATCAGCAGGATGATGGAAGCTAGACCTAAAACTGTTAAAATAATTGATAACAGAATGCAAACAGCACTGCAACCGGAGTTTAGGGACTTAGAAATAAGTAAACCGATCGCCAATAGATTGCCACGGGAGGGGGGTGATAAGGTCAATCCAATGCCTTTGACCTCTTCGTCGCTTCCTCACGTCGAGCATCCTCGACCTAATCCGCAATGGAGGATGCCAGCGTCGCTCGCCTACGTCGACCAACCGCGAGCGGAAATGACGACGAACCTGGGCGACATTTTGCAATCCACGTCTGGAAGGCCGACCTACCTGTCAATGGCCGACAGCGCTTTCGACGGCCGAACAACTTCAACCTTGGTCGGTCGAGGCTACGCTCGACCCGATCTCCGACCCGAACCTGTGGTGATGGCGACAGTCGACCGAATGCAACCGTACGCTCTTCCCGACCATTCATATCTTTCGAGGATGCCTCCTGCTCCGAACTACGCTCCGAGCGCGTTCTACGAAAACATCGACAACCGGGTTTGGCTCGACCCGCTCCGCTGCCCCGACCCGCTTCGACCAAGCGACGACATCTTTCCTCGGTGGCCACCCATCGTGGAATCGGCGAGAATGAGCTCCTGCCTCGGTGCCCAGAATTTCGGATTCGGCCGTGGCATCGAACTGCCTCGTTCATCACTACTGCAGCCGACACTTCCGGTGAGGATTGAAACAACTGGCGTCGATAAAACACCTGCGTCTTCCAATGTTTCGGTTGGCCTGATCCGAACCGTCCCGATGACCACCGTCGCGACACAAACGACCGGCGACCTGGAATTACCGTCTACCAGCTTGGGTGGAACCGCGAAGGAGCCTGAACCGACCGCGTCTGCAACACCTAAAGTTGGCGAGGTGAAACCGTCATCGACCCCTGCTCCAAAGCCAAAGCAATGGCTAAAACTCGGTTCGTACAGCGGGAAGACCGATGTCGAAATCTTTCTTCGCAGATTCTCCGTTTGTGCAAAAAACAACGGCTGGTCTGAGGAGGAAAAGCTAAATCAACTTGTTGTCGCTTTGGTCGAACCAGCAACGAACTTGCTAAGTGAGACAAACGCAGACAGTTTGGACACCTGGACGGCGCTGGTCCAGCGACTGCGAGAGAGATATGGGAATGCCGAGCAACAGGCCTTGTTCCAGACACAGCTCAGCACCAGAAAACAGAAGCCTGATGAAGATATGGGATCGGTGGTGGATGACATTCGCCGGTTGACATCACGAGCGTATCCGGGTTCCTCGACTGTCCACAGCGAGGCAATTGCTGTTCGAGCATTCCTGGATGCCCTCAGAGATCGAACTCTCGCTCTTAAGATCCGTGAGCGAGAGGCAAAATCATTGGATGAAGCTTACAAGGTGGCGATGCGACTGGACGGGTATCAGAAGGCGGAAGTTGGCGACCATGAGCAGCACGACCGACGTCATGGCCGAATCAATGCGATTAAAGAAGAGGATTCGAAAGTGAAAGATCTGGAACGACAGTTGGAGCAAGTAAAGAGGCAAGTAGAACAACTGCAGAAGAAGGAGCGACAACCATCGTTGGCGCCACAACCCAGATACGACAATCGCGAGCCATGGAGAGGCCAGAACGAGTCAACCAGAAACGAATGGTCGAATAACAATAGAGGTAACGGACGGGGAACTCCACGGTGTTTCCTGTGTCGTCAGCTCGGACATTTGAGTTCTACGTGCAGGTACCGACAGGCGGCGGAACCGGAAGCTGGACGATCTGGCCGAAGGTGCTATGAGTGTGGTCAAGTAACGGACCATATAGCACGCTTCTGCCCTCTTCGACAGCAGCAGCAGGCTGCCCGGAACGACAACCAGGAACAACCCGGGAGCGATACTCCGGGCAACCCGATCGTCGGTCGTGTGCACGCTGTACGGAGTTCCGCTCCAGCGCCGAGCGGGAACCAAGGAAACGGATGGAATCAGACGAGGAGGCGAGACGATGGCCGGAACTCGCCAGGAGAGGAGCGCCGCTGCTTCTACTGTGACAGCCGCTTCCATCTTTTACGCGGATGCCCCCTCCGCAATGGGTCTTCCGACGACCACAACTGGAGAACGCTTGAGGAACCGACCGGAAGTCATCCGTCTGGGACTTGGCACCATATGGGTACCTATCCGTAAAGATCGTTGCGGCCGTCATTTGGAAGGACAGGAACTCGCTTGTAACATTGGTTTGATTTTGATGAAAATATTTTATTTTACATGTGAAGAATTCTCATGTTCATGTACAGTATAACAACTGTATTGTGCGTAATATGATGCTTGCCAAGGAATGCATAAATGGTGATTCATATTCGTATTGTATTCGTATTCATTAGTGTGCTGTATTGTGTATTAATATTTGTATTGAAACGCATAAGGATTGCATTGCATATGGACAATTTTACTATAGCCTTGCCGTATATAGACATAATAAGGACATAAATGTTGATAAATTTTGACGGAACTCTTGAAAAACAACGACTGGCTATATAACTACCATATTAATTCTTCTATTTCTTTCGCTTGTAATGACTTTTGAGCGCTGAAGCGTGATCAGCGATGACCGTTCAGTGCTTAATTTTGTTCTTTGCATATAATTTTGAACTCGTGATGTACAGACCAGAGTACGGCCTTATTTACGCATTTCAGAATATATTCGTCCAATTAAATAAATTCCGAAATAAGGGTGGGGGGAGAATAGTGTAACGCGGCATATAATTTGGGTTATAATTTCTGGTCGCCATTTTGGATCCGCCATCTTTTCATTTATAGGGCGCCTGTTCTCGGGTAATATTATTTTATTTCTGATATCGTGTCTGACACGAATCTCAACGACCGACAATCGCAGTCGATGTTTTTGGCAAGCCTCCGTTGAATCAACTTCCCCGTCTCGCCCTGCAGCTGGGAGCTGTAGCCGAAAGGAGGAGGTGAAGTTGAATGACTGCCATCAGCGATATTTTCGGTCGACCAAGCGGCATGATGCAAAGTGTCAAAGCGATACATTCAGGCAGATAAGAGAGGGGTAAGATAGACGGACGGAAAAGGACAATCCGCCCACGTAACGATGCCTGATGGAGAGTGAGTGCAATTCGGCCAGACGGACATGAGATAGGAGAGAGGTAAAGAGAAGGATACAAAGACTCTGTCACACGACACTCGCACGTGTCGAAATTGCGACGTTAGATTAACGCCTCGAAGGGAGAGGGAGGTTCACGTGTGCGGAAATTGAAGCTGAGTCGATGCGCCGTAGGCTAGCTAGGGAAACTACGCAGTTTAGTTTCATCCGGGGCTTGTGTGTTGGCGTGAATCACCTCCGTGGAACACTGAGGGCAGAACACGCAGAGACGTGGAAGAGGTGAGACGTAGAAGTGCGGTCAGAACTTTGCAGGTAGAAGTCGTGTTGAAGGCAAAAGACGTTTTCGACGGAGAAGAGACGTTTTCGTGTTAAGTCAGACTCGATCGGAACTTTGAGGAGAGAAGACGTATTCGTGTTTAAGTCAGAAGCAGCCAGAACGTTGAAGGAAGAAGATGTCTCTTGTTTAAAGTGGACGCTGTCGGAACTCAAGAAAGAACAAGATGTTTTATAGTTAATATAAAGTATAGGTATATAAGACGAAAACGGTCAGAACTTTGAACGAACAAGACTGAAGTGATGGATCATTGCGGCTGATTCTCGTCGGCAAGATTCGCACTCGGGCTTCATCATCGGGTCAGATCCTGGAGAAGAACATGTCAACGCCGTTCTTCGCGCCATGTCACGATGGACTCTCTTTATCTGGACATGAGGTACGAGTGGATGGGTTTTAGGGTGATCGGTTCTTTAACTTTGGGCTACTTTTAAATTGGCCGAGGGACTTGAAAGTAAATCGGGGATTAACTTAGCTTTACTCCGGTCCAAGTGTGTTTGCATTGAATGTCTTTGATCATAACAAGAAGCTATTAGTTAAAATATCTGACTTTGTTTATTGTTTGCATTGAGTGTAATCGAAGTTGGTTAAGTAATTGATTGATTACTTTGAATGTGGTTGTTGTTGATTGAGGATTCAATTGATGGACTATAATAAGAAACATTACTGAAATTACTGACTTTGTTCACTGATAGTGATAGAATTACCTGTAGACCTAATTCATATTGCGCCATGGAAGAAAGTAGACCTGTAACACCTTCACAGCCGTCTAGGCCTCCCTCATCTCTGGAGGTTGTAATGGAGGCTATAACTTCCATGCATTCATCCATGCAGTCACATGCCCGAGACACACAAGATGCGATTGCCTCGGTAGAGTCAAATGTTAGGGATACACAAGATGCGATTGCCTCGGTAAGGTCAGATGTAAGGGAGGAAATTTCGGCTGTGCACTCCAATGTTAGAGAAGTGCTAACGGAGGTTGTGACACGCTTAGAGCGACTCGAGGCATCGCCTGTCCCAAGATCTGTTGTGGGTTCGAACTCTGGACTGGAGTCCACCGCTATTACCATCGCGGACGTGCCTTACCAGTCGACCATCAGTCTGGCAGAGTCTTCAGGCGCTAGGCCTAAAGAGTTCACCCACCTGGGCACGCTGCGCAGAAGTGAGCGTCTGGCCCACAAGGATCCAATCTCATATAGAGAGCTTGGCCGCCGAGAAGGTTGGCAACCGTTTCATAGGTTGGATTTGAACCCGAGAGTCCCCTCCTCTTATCCTCGATCCATATCTCAGGACCATGACCATGACCCACAACAGCACGCGGCCTCCTTACCGTACGATGATCCGGAAGTGGCGACTCCGGGGATGACGGTGGGGGCGGGCGTTACACATGTATGTACTATGTATGAGGCAAGGTCATTGTAAGGCGCTATATAAATGCTCATTTGAGGCGCCATATGAATGTTCATAAACATATACATTCAAACATGAGTGTATGTATGTATTTATGTGTGTATGCATGCATGCATGTATGCTTGCATATATGTAACTGCGTGTATCAAAAAGGACTGTAGCCTAGGTAATACACGTGTCAGAATCTGTTATACACTTTCCATATTTAGACGCATATGCTATACTATTAGACTCTGCCAATGAGAGGCAAGAGATCTCCATGATAAGATCTCCACTGGCAGATGAGCGCAGGTATATATATAATATGCCTAAAATCTTATCTGCAATCTGTATAATCAGTGATTGAGTAAGTGTTATTTGTTTGCTAATCCACAGTCAACAAGTGAGTCATTTAATTTAGATGAGTCAATTACGCATTGTGTCAATTTGGTTACATCCGCAAACCTAAACTCTTATTGAATCTCAGCATAGAAATATAACGCAGTTTTAAACTCCTTGAAATGAAGTAAAGTTAACGGAACAGTTAGTATGCCTTCGCGTCATCTGTATATATATTTATATATCTGTTACGTTTGTTTGTTTGTTTGTTTGTATGTGCACTTGTTGTAGCGCCTCTTCAAGCTCTCTCTTTAGTATACTACTCAGAGGCGCTCCCGAATGCAGATCGGACACTGCATCGGAGTTTCACGCCGAAGCGCTGAGCAATTGCGAGTGAAGGACTTGCCCAAGGTCCTTACGCGGCGAGGTGGATTCGAACCTCGAACCTTCCGGCTTCAAGGCAACGACGCCACCACTTCACCACCGCGCCCCACAATTACGTATATAATAAGGTAAGATACAACTTTGTCGGCTGAATATATAACAGTCAAGATCAGCTTGAAATGATGGACTACTGCAGAGATTATACAATATACACAATCACTGTCAGCCTCCACGAATGTTTCAACTCTAAACAGCTGAAGTGTGCAACCTATTGATATATATATTATAGATGTTGAGTCTACTTTATAATGTTAATAGCAGTCACAAATTGTGAATTCCGTGCAAGAAAACAGACGAACGTTATAGAGTTGGAGTGGAAGAAGAAAGGGTCGAGACTGCAGCTGCGGTCGACCTACCTTCGAGGAATTTGGTTTTGACGAGCATCTCCCCGAGTGTGGCTGCACTTGGCGGAGTGCGGTTGCTTGACGGCACGAAGTTGGTCGAGATGCTGTGTAGATCCGGATCCATGACGACAACAGCAGCAGCAGCAGCAGCAACGAAAAGCGAAAGACAAATCCCGGTGACGTAGGGTATTAGTCGGATCCGCGATGGCGATGGGGATGATGGGGCTCGAGACGATCTTGCTGCGCGTTTCTTCGAATATAAGCGAATAAGAGATCCGCTCGTCGTCGGGTCTGTGAGCGTTAAGCAGCGGAGGCACCGTCCGAAATGATATTGTGGAAGAAAGCTAATTGAATTCGATCGATTATGACGTTGATTCTAGTTCAAGGACGCGATTAAGGATTTCTCCGAGCAGCATCGACGACAACAGCAGCAGCAGCAGCAGCAGCAGCAAAGCAGCAAAGCAGCAGCAAAGCAACGTTGCGTGACTTTCTTGCGTTAGACCGAGAGAGCCACCGTCTGTTCTCTTTGGCTCGCTGCCGAAAGCGCCGCTGCAGTTCTGCGTTGTTCTCTGATGGCAGCCGTCTGTTCCCTTCTCGGCAGCACCCGCACCACCATCATCAGCACCACCATCAGCACCACCACCATCAGCAGCAGCAGCAGCAGCACCAGTTCTCCTATGGCATCATTCGTCCATGGAATCGACACGCCCACACTGCAGCCAGTCGTGCGGATGGTAAAGAGATTCGCCTGTTGATGATTGGCGTCCGGAAAGGCGTCGCAATGCGCTGCTGCTGATGCTGCTGCTGCTGCTGCTGCTGCTGCTGATGCTGATGCTGCTGATGCTGCCGGCAGCAACTGGAATCGAGAGGCGGAGCTGGATAAACATGCTGCAGAAGCTGATGGAACTGACGCAGTACGGATATTGTCTTTGACTTGGAAGAAGCGATGACGTATGTGCGCTTTTTAATGTGTCACAGAGAGAAGGAAGAACTTCTTCGACATCCACGTGTCTCCCATGTTGCAATATACTAAACCATGTGCACTGTCAGACAGCATATATATGGCGTATCCGATGGAGAAAAGCAAGTAGCCTGACTGCAATCAAATTCTGATGGAGCTATGTAGCACATCATTCTGCTTAAAAGCACGACGCCCCGCCAAATCAATATGCAGACTCAATTGCTCTACAATTGCAGTTGCGAATATTGTTATTGCTATTGTCATTGTTAGACACATATGCAGTCAATATCGAAGCAAAACAGGTCATGCAATCATGGTCAAGACTGATTTCTGTGATTTCTTTGATCATGAGTTTAAGTCCCAAAGGACACATAGATGCATTGCATGCAGCAACGGAATTTTCAGGAAATGCGATTCTTTGACTCGATCATTAATGCGAACATCGCATTTCCATCTCTGTCTTTTTTAGAATGCAATGTATATCGAGTCATGATTTTTTACATTCATTGATTTCTTTTGCAGTCACATGCATCGACTGAACGTCTTGTGCATTGTGATAAAGGCGCTATAGAAGTCAGTAGATTATATATATATTTATAATATATATTTATAATGACAGCCTGCAGCTGACGTCAGTCATGGAATCATTGAGTGACATGATGACTTTTTCACTGCGAAATGATTCTGGTCGTAATATCGTCAGTGACAGACTTGTACAGACGACACAACGTACATTATAATGTAGACGAACCTCTATTATAATAGCGACTCATGTGGGCGATTCTAAGATAGCGACTCTTAGTGGATGACTCTAAGATAGCAACTCATAATGGATGACTCTAAGATAGCGACTCATGTGGGCGATTCTAAGATATCGACTCTTAGTGGATGACTCTAAGATATAGCGACTCATATAATGGATGACTCTAAGATAGCAACTCATAATGGATGATTCTAAGATAGCGACTCTTAGTGGATGACTCTAAGATAGCGACTCATAATGGATGATTCTAAGATAGCAACTCATAATAGATGACTCTAAGATAGCGACTCATGTTTATGATTCCAAGATAGCGACTCTTAATGAATGATTCTAATATAGCGACTCATTTGGATGATTCTAAGATAGCAACTCATAATGGATGACTCTAAGATAGCGATGCGTATACGTCATTGCTTAGCATATTACAGTTTCTGTTTCTATCTCGCTGTCTCTCTGTCTGTCTCTCTGTATCTGTCTCTGCATGTATGTCTCTGTTTCTCTCTCTGTCTCTGTTTCTCAATGTCTATGTCTGTCTGTCTGTCTGCCTCTGTCTGTCTCTTTGTCTCTCTGTTGCTATGTATGTATGTATGTATGTATGTATGTATGTATGTATGTATGTATGTATGTATGTATGTATGTATGTATGCATGTACGTCTGTCTGTCTGTCTCTCTGTCTGTCTATCTGTCTATCCATCTCTCTCTCTTTCTCTTTCTCTTTCTCTTTCTCTTTCTCTTTCTCTTTCTCTTTCTCTCTCTCTCTCTCTCTCTCTCTCTCTCTCTCTCTCTCTCTCTCTCTCTCTCTCTCTCTCTCTCTCTCTCTCTCTCTCTCTCTCTCTCTCTCTCCTCTCATTCCCCATTCCATATTCCATTTCCATTAATGGCCCAAGCTGTACTTGATCAGATCTCATTTTCTAAGTCGAGTGCTGCAGATATCGAATCGCATAGATGATGAGGACATTGAAAGATCATCAGCATCAAGCCAAAGACGCTCTCTGTAGTAGGATGGCAGAATACCACATCCATGGAGACGATTGAAAGTGCATGCATGGAAAAGCGAACGGGAGGACAGAAAGGGGATTGAAAGTGGATAAAAACAACTGCATCCATGGTTGGACCTCCCGCATCATAACTTCTTTTTCTGATCGTTAGGGTACAACAGCGAGCGTTCTAACTAATCGGCTATATACATACATATATATACACTGTGTCCGGAAAAAAGGGACCCATTTTGTAAATATGAAAATAAATAGTAAATTATTCATCGATTTTTACAATTTAAAAAGCATTTTAATCCTGACATATTTATCTAATATTGGTGAGAATATAAAAGTTCCAGTCTCAATAATGACGTCATAATGACGTCATTTGCATCAAAATTTAAATTTAGGAGATAAGTGCACAAAATTATCTAAAATTTCAATATTTTTAAGATGTCATTTATCGATCATAAATGTTAGCTTAATTTTATTTTTATATCTGAATTATGTTTTACTGTTTTGTGCTCAAACAGTCCACCTTCGACCTCAACGCAAGTTTCACAACGGTCGCTCTAATAGTCAACAGCAGCATCGATAACCAGCTTATTAAAATTCTCCCAGTCATTAACAATTCGCTCACGGAGTTCTTCAATGTCTCTTTTCCTTGTTTTGTACTGTTGTTCATCATCTCCTGCAATAGTCTCCAAATTTTATAATCAACCGGAATTAAGTTCGGACCGTTTGGCGGCCAAAGATTATAGGCGGAATAAATCTTGAGTAGCCTATCCTTAGTCAACAGTTCAACAGTTTAACGAGCTCAGTGAGCTGGATCGCCATCTTGTTGAAATGTCGACTATTCCCGGATATCAGGCATCAATTTTATATGGAGCAGACAATTTCTGTAATGAGCTGCATTTATTTTCACTCCTGTTTCTATTAAATGGATTTCCGTTTTACCAAGAGCCAATATACCAGCAGAAACCATGCATGACTGGGTTGCTAAATGAATTTTAATGCAAATGACGTCATTTTGACGTCATCATTATGACGTCATCTTTATGACTGCAACTTTTATATTCTCACCAATATTAGATAAATATGTCAGGATTAAAATGCTTTTTGAATGGTAAAAATCGATGAATGTTTACTATTTATTTTCTTATTTACAAAATGGGTCCCTTTTTTTCCGGACACAGTGTATATATAATTATATATATACCCTTGGCGCGTGGTTCACATAAGATACCGAAGTACGTGTATACATGTGCGCATATATATACTATGGCATATGGCTATTGTGCGTATATATATAGATCATTATGCGGCAATCGCTCCCCATCCACATGCAGTGCATATAGGTATTGTTCAGCAGCAGCAGCAGCAGCAGCAGCAGCAGTAGCAAGAGGGATACATGCAGCGTGCTCTAAGCGATCAGGATCAGCCGTATATATATACATGTAGGCTTCGGTCGTCAGTTCCGGGGACATGTATATGCGCCTCGTCGTTTCTTGTCGTTGTTTGCTCTGCTAAAGATGGCCGCCACCGTGGACCGCTTTTCTCCGAATGAAACACGTTCCTCGGACTATAGTTGGGATGCGACGGCTACGGCTGTATGGCTACACGGCGGTGAGGAGGAGGCTGCAATGCACATCATGGTCAGCCTTAATCCGCTCAGTCGCCAACCTTTCTGTTGGCATAAAACATTTCCCGCATTGTCCGTCTCTGACGTCCGTCCGTCTTCCGATCGTCGTGAAAGGAACTGTTTGCCCGGCGGAAGTCGGCTGCGACTGCGATAGCGCATGAATACAATGCCAAATGACACTAATGCAATTACTGCGCCGGCCGAAGGGTAAACATCCGACGCTTACGGTCAGTCTGCAGTCGACCCACCGTCCGACCCACCGTCCGCCCGTCCGCCCGTCCGACCGACCGACCGACCGACTGCAGGGGGCGCCCATTCTGCCTCCCGTCGGCGACGCGTCCTCCGCAGCCTGATATGAGGCGAAGCGACCGGGCTTCTCAGTAAACACAGTGTTGCCATAACGCTGCATGATGGCCCTGCAGTATCTACACAGCAGTCAGTCCTGGTGCATGTCTCCGTATGAGAGCATAAACCCGCAGTTGCAATGCATGCACGATGCTTCTTGCATATATACGCCGGGGCTCGGTCGGTGTTCCACTGGAAGTGTGCTCCGTGTGTATACTCGTATGTGTGTACATGCGGCTTAATGCGACGAAGTCAGCGCTTTATAGCGCAGGTTTGAGTATCCACTAAGTCCCTCTGTAAACCAGTATATAATAGACCACGCTATATAGATATGAAACAGGAAGACATCTTTCAAAGCTGCTCAAAGTATTGTGCAGAAGTTCGATAAAAGTGTCTTCATGCCTCACTGACGTAATCTCTCGACGAAAGTATACTGTAAGGTCAACACATAGCCTTATAAAAATTATAGGCTATAGCGAGTAGGCCCTAAACTTACAGAAACGAAACTTTGATGTCAACAATTAAATAGCCACCTTCTAGAAGTTTGTTTGTGCCTCCATAACGCTGCATATAAGTTAAAAATTGATAAAAGGACAAGCTTTGTTCAGTAAGAATTAAGTTGGGCACAAAGTTCCTCTGATAGTTTTTGCAGCTCGTGCAGTGACCTATATATGTAGGCCTATCGCAAAAGCATTTGGTACCTGTATTATACCATCTGCTCAGTGCATGCCTGGATGAGCTTAAATTATTTTGAGGACTTTTTAGGACTGCCCAGCCCTTCCTCTCCCTTCCCATCCTCTATGGTATACATGTGGCCTAAATCATTCGAAACTATATAATAGTTGACAATGAACATTTTAAACAATTTTTAGCTACACACAAAATGCTATATCTAGGCGAGTTCATCATTCTGAAGATGCGTGACACTGTTAGTCTACAGTCTACACAATTAATCCCAGCAATAAATTTTCTCATTCGCTAAGTATACTGTTTGCAATAGTAAACCGGTTTCTTTGCTATCAGTCTCATCATCATTTCATTGCTAATCTAGTAATCTCGGTTTGTCCTGTAGTATTACGGTTCGGCGTCTTTCAACTCGTGGCACAAACGCCTTCTATTTAATGATAATATTATATCCACTCATCATCGAGTTATAGTTAACTGAAAACTCGCTTAATAGACTCTGGCATGCTGCAGGTAAACTGGAAGGCATATAAACTGTTATTAATAATCATAATCTTCGTCTAATTTCATACTAACACAACGCAATATATATACATGATTAAACGAACAGCTGATTATAAAGTAGATGCAAGTTTTTGCAGGAGTCTAATCTAAATACCGGCAGCCATGCAAGGCGCTCATCACGTCTTATATAAAATGTTCATTTTACCAACGCCATCTGCCGAATGTGAGTCTGAGTTGACCTTTGCGTATATAGCGGGAAGCAATCCGGCTTCCGCGCATGCGCTCTGCGTACATGACAGAGCGTTATCATGTGGTATGTATATACCATATAGACCCCTCTCCAAACGTAATGAAGCTTTTAAGTGATGTAAGTTAACCATATACAGTGTATATAGATATTCGTTTAATTCGTGAAAAACGTCCAGGTTGACACACCGCAGCCTGCATGGTTACACATTGCCGGTAAACGATAAAATTATACTAAATAAAACAGTTTTTTTTAATGACCATAGATTCTGTCCATTATTTAGCATTATTGCGTATTTCAAACGATTTGCATAAACACGATTACTATTACTGTAATACATGTATAGGCCTATACAATACATATATAGCTGCAAAATATATATTATATATATGCGCGCGGTCTATATATTATGTATACGCTGGACTTGGTCGTTAGAACTGCAGGTCTCAAGACCGAAGACTGTTGTATTGATGAATGAGTGAAGTTATGGAAGCGCCTTGATCAACCAATGAAGAAACTGAAGAACCGAGCGATGCAGAATAATCTTCTGGCTCAGCTGCTGCTGCTGCAACAACAGCAGCAACTGCAGCAGCAGCAGCAGCAGCAGCAGCAGCAACAGCAGCAGCAGCGATGTTTAGATCAGTAAGCCATATTCATCGAAGTGAACGATTCTGTAGCAGAGTCTGTGGGCTGGAGGCCAATGAAAGTGGCAGGCAGACAGGCAGACAGGCGGGCAGACAGGCGGGCAGGCAGACATACAGGCGGGCGGGCAGACGGGCATGCAGACAGGACGATAAAATATCGACGTTTGGGACCGGGACTTTCTATATCGCTCTCATATACGTGCATGCAATGTATATCTGCGTGTTTGTAATGTGTAGCCTATAGATACATATGTAATATTATATACATATGTGCATAATTTTATATGCCTCTACTAAAGTCGGAATATACATAGGCTTATAGTGATATAATGCTGGGCTTGAGCCTCACGAACTGCTGATCAACGACAGTGCATGGGTCTGTATTCAGAAGAATCGACGATCTGCTCTCCTTCGAACTATTCTCATAGAAATAAGCTGATATATAGTCACAGCGGTGCCGGGTAAAGGCTTGAAACAATAAAGTCGTTTAGGTTTTAATTATCACGAGTGACTGTGCATTGATTCTTACTCAGCTATAGATATGTGCAGTTTATCATCACTCCACCTTCCTCGTATAGCTGTTCCGAGTTTGAATGCAGAGAGACAGACAGACAGACAGTCATACAGACAGACAAGACAGACATGTAGATAGAGGCAGAGACACAGAGAGACGCAGAGACAGAGAAAGAGAGGACGGATAGAGAGGCATGCGTGTGTATAGGAGGCAGAGGGATGGAGTGTGCAATTCAGTTGCCTCATGCATGCTATTCAATTGGCGTACAGGCCACACTCAGAAAGAAGTCGGTGCTAACTCGTCGCCGGTGTCTGTGGAGTCACTGCATGCATGGTTTAAGACGGTCCACACACATCGGAATAGACGGATGAATTGAAGCAAGAGGCGGAAGAGGAGGCGGAGGAGGTGGTGGTGGTGGAGGAGGAGATGGTGGATTGGAGGGACAGTGGTGGTGGTGGTGGATGGTCCAGGCGTCGGAGGCGGATATGGTGACAGAGAGGAAGGAGGATTAGGAGGATTAATGTGCTTCGACGACGAGACCGTGTAACAATTAGTCGCTAAGTTCGACCGCTCTGCAGCAGTGACCGAAGCACTGGCGACAATTACGCTAATGTATTCTGGTATTCATGGGTATTAGACTAAGAGTAGAGCAGCACCAGCAGCAGCAGCAGCAGCAGCAGCAGCAGCAGCAGCAGCAGCAGAAGGAATAGATGGCCAGCTGTCGGTCTTTAAATCCGCTGCTAAATCGCGCAGTTGATTTATCAAATGCACGACCAGCAGAACGCTTTCATTGATATTCATGTGCGCATGCGCACCACCGTGTGCTATACGTGTCTGAGTGTCGACGTGTGCTTGGGTGTTGGTGTCCGATATGGGTGCATTAATCTGTCTACTTTGCATTCCCCTATTGTGTGTATGTATGGGAGTAGAGTAGGACCCAACAAACATCCACATGCAGGTAGATGTAGTCATATACACAAGCAGCCTCCGTGTATACCGCGCGTTCCTGTATAATAAAATAGGCATTATGTATAGAGTTCCAATTTTGACAGTGAAGGTACATGCATAGGCGTATGAGGCGGGGGTCCAGGAGGGGCAAATGCCCCCCAAATTTCGGGCAAATGTGTTTTTCGGGCAAAGGAGGGATGGACGGGCAAAAAAATTCGGAATTTTTTTTCGGGCAAAACAGATACGGGCGGATTTTTTCGGGCACACAGGGGTAAAAAAACTAAATTTTCTCAAGATTTACGGAAAAATCCTAAATATTTGGGTGGATGACTTAAAAAAAGGTCATCAGTTTTTTCGGACGGGAAAATCCTGAAATATTTGGGCGGATGACTAAACAAAAAAGGTCATCAGATTTTTCGGGCCCAAAAATTTTTTTGGGCCCCCCCCACTACCGAAATGTCCCGTACGCCTATGGGTACATGCCTGCATGTGTTGCCCATGGCATTTACCCATACCACGAGGATGGGATGGATTGGATCGCCAACACCAGAACCTGGATGGAAGTGTCATTCGATCAGATGCTGACAGAGACAGATGACAAGAAAAGTTGGGAAACTTGTCTGTCTGTAAAGCGACCAACCCTCGGACCGAGGAAGGTTAAGATTAGATCCGTTTTAGCGGAAGTACTAATATTTATGAGATTTGGTGGCGCTGGAAAAAGAAAAGGATAAGGTAAGTATCCAACCAATTAAAAGATTGTTGGTTGAGGGGATTGTAGTTCCCAACCACTCAGAATACAGTTATGCCAGTATAAGCATACATAACATCAGAAAGTCTATAATTATAGTCAGACTTAGACGATTATAGATTTAAAACAAACAGTCGATAAAAGCAGTCTCCTTTCTATTGTCTCCATCTTTTATCTCAGTCCTATATTGTACTTCAGCACTCAAACATGCACGTGTCAGTGCCATTTATTGTCTTGTGTCTTGGACTGCAAGTGGCAACTGCATGGGTGAATAAATCTATCCAATGTGTTCCGTATATATAAAGACACTGCTCGCTGTCTGGCACTGCCAGTCCCAAGCCTGAATAAAGGAGGAGGGCAACGCCAGTGATCTTTGTTATCACACGATGTGCAGTGTCGTCAAACTAAAAACCCACGACATGCACAATGGCTTACAAGCCTTACATGTATGTTAATTGTTCGCTATGCAAATGGTTAGATTTTCCGGCCTATAGTGTGGACAGTGTGCCATGGGGCCGCGTCTCGTCTGAGGCAGTATACCTGTTGGCCTATACTATACATGGATCTCGAACAAGTCCTTCACTCTGCGCAATTAATGTTCTACTGTCTACTGCAGGGACCTGCGAATCGTAAATTTTTAGTTGATTTGAATCTTGACTGTTGCTAAAAGTTTGAATTCGTTTCGAATCTCGAATCAAATTATCATTCCATGCAGTATATGCAATTAATGGTCATAAGTGGTCAGTTGTATTTGACAGTATAAACACCTTAGAAGCAACTTCCTACTGGCGATGTCACATGTATCGTAGACTGGCGTCATAATTACAATTGCAAAGAATGCATGCAGGGCATTTAACACATCCTGTATATTCATTCATTCAGAGCATTTAAATAGCGCCCCTTCACGAAACTACTCAGAGGCGCTTACAGCCAAATCACGAACAAAGAAAAAAGACTTGAGAGACTTGTAGAACTCAACCGGATGGGCCACAAGTAGAGAGCGAAGCGTAACCGGGAGGTCGTTCCAGACAGTAGGCCCACATAGGCCCACATAGGCCTATAGACCTGTATCGTATATGCAAAGTAGGCATATACATTGACACGCGCACGCGTGCCGCAGGTGAAGAAGCAGCGGCATGGAATATCGTATTGTTACATGCGCCTCGCTCTCCTTGTAATGATGGAGAAGACAAAGACATACTTATCAACAAAAGTATCAATTTCTGATTGACATACACATAGCAGCTGTGTCTATATGTCTATATAGTATAGACGTTGCATGAAGATCTTGTACACACAGAAGCAAACAATTTTTCTACTTCATCACCACCGCCGCCGCCTCATCATCATCATCATCATCATCATCATCATCATCATCATCATCATCATCATCGCCATCATCATCATTATCATCATCATCATCGGTCGCAGGTATACATGCAGCCGACCTGCAGTGGCAGAGCATCACAATGGCTTCTGTCTATCGTAGAAGATGCGAGAGACTTCGCAGCAGCAGTACATCGCCATCGTCTTCTTCTTCCTGTCAGCAGCAGCAGCAGCATCAGCAGCAGTGGCATCTTCTGATAATCGTTGCTTTGTAATCTCGGTGCATTGTGTCGTCGAGCGCCTTCCATGGCTTCATCGTCATCAGTATACATACAATACATGCAGTTTGCCTTATCCTATTTTCTCTTCAGCGACCAAGCTTTTAAACTGCAGTAAGGTTTCTTCTCTCTCCACTGCCTCCTCCTCATCCTCTTCCTTCTTTCTCTACCTATTCCTCTCTTGCCTACTCCTCCTTCTCCTCTCGCCACTGCCTCCGCCTCCTCCTCTCGCCATTGCCTTCTTCTCCTCCTCCTCCTTTCTCTGCCTCTTCCTCTCTTGCCTCCTCCTTCTCCTCTCGCCACTGCCTCCACCTCCTCCTCCTCTCGCCATTGCCTTCTCCTCCACCTCCTCTCGCCATGGCCTTCTTCTCCTCCTCCTCCTTTCTCTGCCTCTTCCTCTCTTGCCTTCTCCTTCTCCTCTCGCCACTGCCTCCTCCTCCTTTCTCTGCCTCTTCCTCTCTTGCCTTCTCCTTCTCCTCTCGCCACTGCCTCCTCCTCCTTTCTCTGCATCTTCCTCTCTTGCCTCCTCATCCTACTCCTCCATCCTCTCATTCTTCCGCCACGTCTTCTTCCTCCTTTATCCTTTTTCCATAATAAATTATACTACTAACTAAAACACTGGAAAACGGTCCATTTTCTAATGTATGCAAGACATTGCAAGTGATTATCAAAACAAACTATAACTAAGTCCTTCTTTCTTCCTTCCTTCTTTTATTTCCTCCTTTAGCCTTCCTGAATTTCTTCCTTCCTTTAATTGCATAGGCCTATACCGTCCATATTTCTTCTTTCTTCCTTTATTTCTAGAGTTCTTCCTTTCTTCCTTCATATATAGTCACCAATTCAACCTCGTCTTTCATTCTTACACCTCTTCTTTCCATCTCTTCCTCATTTCTTTCCATCTCTTCCTCATTTCTTTCGTCCTCTCTGACTCTGACCAAATCCTTCATTCCATGGATTTACTATTTTCTTTCTCTCTTCTTTAATCTTTATGTCTAAGTTGATCTTTTTAGGTGTGTGTCGATCGGGCTTAACGACACTTTTTCCTATCGAAGATGATTAGTGTCGGAGGCAGAGTACAACCTCTCACTCCACGTTTATATTGCGACCGAGCCACCCGCAGTAAAGATCCGAGAAATTAATCTCTGATAAACCAACCGACCGGGAATCGAACCCGGGCCGCCGGCATGGCGAGCGGGCTACAAACCCACTCGGCCACTCAGGATCTACGTTTTTTAAAGTTTTTTTAGGTGTATACCAACATATCCTATATAATTATAAGCCAGTCACTCTCATTTGATTCTTGCTGCATTGAACTCAGACTTCAACATTTTGTACGTTGTTCAAATATTGGTGTAATAAACAGTTCTTCTTTTATTATGTTATAATCACTTTAATCTCTCTATTATTTTATCACTGTCTTTCTATGTATTTTCTAATCTTCTTATTTCATTCCTGCAATTGCAATCCGTTTATTCGTCTTCTTCCGCTCTTTGTGTCTTAATGCGGCTATGGACAAATAATAAAGGACCTCAAAGCCGTCTTATTTAGCCGTGGTTGGGCCGGGAGCGCTTCTGAGTAACCTACGCTATATAAAAGTTTCGAAATAAATACACAAAGATTGATGGACAGAAAAAAACGACAGAGGCATGCAAGGAGTCATAGAAACGTCAATGCGGCAGAGATTTTTGTGCTGAAAGGAACACACTACACACACAGTCACACAGTCAGACTAACAACGAGATGACCATCACTCGCTACATGTATAATGCATTACAACAGTATATTCACATAGACAACAACATCATGAAGATTTACCGATACATGCAGCAGATAATTAATTATACGTCTGCTCTTCTGTCTTCAATTCTTGCAGCTCACATCTGTCTGTATACACTCATGATTTCGATTCATGCTTTCCACTCGGTGGCACTCACACGTCTATCTGCACCCCTCTCTTTCATCCCTGTCATCCACTCTTGTCATCCACTATTGTCTTCCACTATATTGTCTTCCACTATTGACTTCCACTATTGTTTTCCACTATTGACTTAAACTATTGTCTTCCACTCTTGTCTTCCACTCCTGTCTTCCACTATTGTCTTCCACTCTCAATTGTCTTCCACTCTTGCCTTCCACTCTTGTCCTACACTCCTGCCTTCCACTCTTGTCTTCCACTTCTCTCCGCCTTCTCCTTCTTCGACCGTAAGCTTCTTCGTCTATTTACTTTACAAATCAAATCCCTCCGACCTCCCGACATCCCGACATCCCGACCGAAAGACGGAGGACGTAGGACGAGCGGCGGAAGGAAGAAGGTTCAACGGAAGGAAGCGTATAAGTACTTATTGAATTATCATTGCTCTCCTCGCTCCGCAACCAACCGATAGGTGGCGACCACCACCACCGCCGCCGCCGCCTCGTTCTCAGCCGGCGGCCACTAGAGGCGCATTTCTAGTTGATTTCCCCAGACGCCGCTTGGCCAGCGGACGCTAGAGGGCCGGAGCGATGACGACGCCCGCCATGTGATCTCACCCGCGGGACGAGAGATGACGAATGTTATATTTGTCTTGCAATCATTACTGAATCTGCCGCCGACGCAGCCACCGCCAACGCCGAAGTATATACGGGTTCTCACTCTCGGTACACACACACACACACACACACACACACACACACACACACACACACACACACACACACACACACACACACACACACACACACACACACACACACACACACACACACACACACACACACACACACACACACACACACACACACACACACACACACACACACGCACACACACGCACACACACGCACGCACACACACACACACACACACGGCGGGGCGAGGCTACGGACGGACGGACGGACGGCTGCTGGGTATGGGTGGCTGGATGATCTTCCAGCAGCTGCATGCAGAGGCAACATCTATTCTATCATATATATATATATATATATATAATTATATATATATATATATCATATATATATATATATATATTATAGACCACCACCGGAGAGCAGGGTTGCCAGCGTGGCTGACGGATAGGTGTCACTTAATGTAGCCGCTAACTCGATTAATTAAATGTAGTTGGTCGACCGTGTTATCGGATCTTATCTAATCTAATTTCGTCTCTAATGACTTTTATAGCGCCGCTCTAGAATATATATGCATTATACATAGGTCTATGTATGTAAGACGTGAGAACGGACAGTCAGTCATTCGCTAAAAAGTCACATTTTAGCACCAGAGACCAATTGTATGCTATGCGACACAATTGTTCGAAGGCAACAATAAAACTGGAATGGAGTCGCATGATAGGGAAGAGGAAAGAAGACATCAATCAGGAATGCGATGAAGAAACGGAAAGAAGCAGGAGCTATATATAATATATATAGCTATATGCCATAGCAGTCAACAGATGACAAGAAACTTTGTTATGATGTCATTCTCGGGATATTAATAGTTTGAGCGACCAGCACTTTTTTCTGATCTCCTTCTTTTCATTCTTCTTTATCTTTTTCGCAGTTTCTTCTTCTTCGTCCTCCTACTCCGCCTCTTCCTCCACCTCTTCTTCTCCTTCTCCTTCTTCTTCTTCTTCTTCTTCTTCGTCGTCGTCGTCATTGTTATCGACATTATCGTCATCATCATCATCATCATCATCATCATCATCATCATCATCATCATCATCATCATCATCATCATCATCATCATCATCACCATCATCATCATCACCACCACCACCACTACCACCACCATCATCACCACCACCACCACCACCACCACCACCACCAGCATCATCATCATCATCTATTTCATTATCATCGTCATCATCATTTTTACCTTCTTCTTCACGTAATTATAGTGTATGCAAAGTTGTAAACCTAAGGAAGAAATGACAGCAGGGATGCTGAGGCACGTATACTATAGCGTGCGTCTTGGAGACAATAAAGTCTACTTAATTTGATGTGCAAATAATTGCGCGTCAGATAATTATAATCGATTTAATTATTTCGTATACAATTATTTGCATATCGCCATCATGTGATAACAAGATCACAGTCGACCATCGTGAATGACTCGCTCGTTGTCCTTGTAGAATGTAGCTGGACTTTGAACCTGCGTAAATCTATTCATTTGGAACAATGGTTAAAAATTCTGCCGGTGATCTGAGAATTAAATCTGACGACTGAGTGCGCATGCGCAGTCTCTCTTTCCACTGAATGAACTCACCTGCATGATATCAATCGCCAGAGTTGTGACTCTTAAGCACTTCCTAGCCTATATACGTAGACCGATTAACCATTTTTTGATTTTTTTCCTAATGACTTTCCGCTAGCTATACATAGAATGGCCCATAGGCACGGTATTTTAAATATTGAAAGGCGCTACATCAAGTGCCTTGAAGCACGTGTACTGCTCTGCAGACTTGTGTGCAAGACTTCAATACGAACACAAAAACAAGACAGTAGAGTGTCAAGACTGAGACCGATATCAAGACAGTGTTAACATCATATTTTCTAAAGTGATCGAAATTAATCCAAATCTGGAAACAATTGCCTATCTGTATTATAAATTAATATAAGTTTCAGTGATGTTGTCACACATTCCTTTACTATAAGAGATGCGCAGAGTGTTGTTCAGTCTACAGTTCAGAAGTTGTAATGAACTAAGATGTGGCAACGCCAGACACAAGACCATAATTTTTATTATTATGTATACAACGATTTTAGACGAGCCTCAAAGACGACTGCAGAGGCTGCATCTGAGAGACAGCGTGTATGACATCCAACTTCTAATTCACCTGATACCAGGGACGGATATACAGAAATTTTAAAAGTAAGGAGGGGGCCAAAATTTAGGGGGAAATTGTTGATCTTTAGCTCGAATAACCTGATGACCTTTTTTTAGTCGTTTGGTCCAACTTGCCTTGAAATATGTACTAATTTTCCCTGCCAAAAAAACTGATGACTTTTTTAGTCATGCAGCCGAATTGTATGGAAATAGCCATTGAAACCTGCTATTGAAAGCTTGTTGAAACCGAATCGGGGGGGGCACGTTCTATGGACATTTCTCAATGGTGGGGGGCATGGCCGGATTTGCCCCCCCTTAGATCCGCCCCTGCCTGATACAGACAGCAGGCGTCTGGTATACTATACATCATAGACAACTTTCATCTGTTAACGTATAAACGATGGTGTATACAAGCATAAAAATAATGGATGGACATTGTTTATAGTCTATTAATGGTCTATTAATAGTCTATAAATTTATTTATTTCTTAATCATATCAATCCATGATTAAGTAGAACTGTGATAGGCTATAAGTTGCTTCACATGATAACTTATGGCCAGACCATCAAGTTTGATCTATAGCAGTTAAACGGGTCTTAGCAAGGCTGTTATTATATGCAAGTAGTTTTATATAGCATATAGATCAGACTTAGTAGGCATGCCGTTAGACGTAAACTGGGTCTTGTTCACATGGGCACCCAGTGGCGGCGCCAGGATTTCCGTTTTGGGGGGCTAAAGAGGGTTATTCGTCCAAAAATGTTACTTTTACAAGGGAAAAAAATGGATGGTCTTTTTTTAGGGGGGCTTAGCCCCTAGCCCCCCCTAGCGCCGCCACTGTGGGCACCCGCAGATAGTTTTGCTGACAGTGGGGGGGGCAAAGCATGGTGAAGGCAAATTTTTAGCCAGTTTGAAAAATGCTAAAGAACATGGGTACCTTCATCTAGAGGTTTCTATAAAATGTTCGGGCGTTGCATGCTGTTAATATCTTTGAGTTTTTATATTCATCAGTTTCTCGATTTCACTTTGTGTATCATTAGTATCATCAGTATAATTAGTATAATTAGTATCATTAGTATCATAAGTATCATTAGTATCATTGGTATCATTAGTATCATTAGTATCATTAGTATCATAAGTATCATAAGTATCATTAGTATCATTAGCATCATTAACGTCATTAGCATCATTAGTATCATTAGTATCATTAGTATCATTGGTATCATTGGTATCATTGGTATCAATAGTATCATTGGTATCATTAGTATCATTAGTATCATTGGTATCATTAGTATCATTAGTATCATTAGACGCAATTTATTAACAACCAAAAACTTGTAGTTAAAATTCATGTCAATTTCCCTGCAGAGGGCGAGGGCAAGTGCCCCTTCTGCCCTATGTGCGGGGAAGGTCAGTCTTAGAAGGCGCATGCGCAAGAGACAAATTGAAACGAACTGAACATCCCTCCACAATAATTTCCGTGGAGCAGTCGAAAGCGGCGGATGTTGCAAGCGTTGTCTTTGCTGATATTATTGTTTACGCTGTCTCCGATGTTGCCATTGTTGTTGTTACTGATGTATCTGCTACTGCTGCTGCTGCTGCTGCTGCTGCTACTGCTGCTGCTGCTGCTGCTGCTGCTGCTGTTGTTGTTGCAAGTAATCAGTTGAGCGATCGGTCTGTGACTCGATGATGGCATTGGCAGATATCGCGCCGGCAAAAATGCGGTTGCATCGGCTGCAGCAGGTAGAGCGACGACGGCGGCGGTGGCAGAGGCGGAGGTGGCAGCGGTGGCGGCGGCGGCGACTTGAAAGGACCGCACCTGCCCAGGTGCACAGAGTAATATCGGTCAAGGTGCGTGATTGGCCGCAATCGTTCGAAAGACCGTAAAGAAAGCCCGGGTAATCCGCCATTATTCCTAATTATATACAGTGGTCGCTTGATTAAGCACCTGATACCCAGCGAAATTACCTGCAACACATGTATACATGGCTGTCTCTCTTACAACGGGCCTCTGCATGAACGCCTCTCTCTGTCTCTCTGTGTCTCTGTGTTTGTGCGTGTGTCTGTCTGTGTCTGTCTGTGTCTCTCTCTGTATGCCTCTCTTTCTCCCTGGCTCTGCCTGTCTCTACCTGTCTCTACCTGTCTCTGTCTTTATCTATGTCTCTGTCTCTCTATCTATCTGTCTATCTGCCTGTCTATCTGTCTCTCTTTTATCTATCCTTCTAAGTACGTATGTGTGCATGTACCTTATAGTCCATGTATAGCCTACAGTATGTGTGTGTATGTCTACATGTATGCATGCTTAGAGGTATGTATGCATGCATATGCAATTCTGCATAATTGTGTGTGTGTGTGTGTGTGTGTGTGTGTGTGTGTGTCCCTCTGTCGTCCGCATCTGTATTTCAATCTGTCTCTGTCTTAGTCGCAGCCTATGCCTAAAGACCCCTAACTATCTCTCCTCTCTTTTCTAATTCTTGTTTTTTTCATATATATTATGTTTAGATTTATATGATCGGTTGAAATGATATAGGTCTATATTGCCAGACTCTTTACATGAGTATACACCTTTAATCCGGCAGAAACCCATTTCTTAATTAATTCTTACATGCTGGTCGCTGGTAATGCATTCGACAGTCTATAGAAAATACATAGCTTGCATATAATAATTATATATTTATATATATACATTTATACACAATTCATCACTTGATACATATTTCATGTGTACGTTATCGGTGCGGTGATGCTTTTGTCGATTAATGCCAAATTCATCTTAGGGTGTATATTAAAATGCCGCGTGATTGCCACTCGATGCAAGTATAGTTTGGATGTCCCTTCTTGGCTGCTGCTAATTATTAATAATTAATTGTTATGGTACAAAGATATGTCTGGCGACTTTAAAAGTTCTTAGGAAAAAGGACTTCCGTGAAGTTTTGGGAGTGCGCATGTCCGAGACCGGGTTAATCAAGCTTATTTTGCCGAGGTCGTGCATGAAACTTTTTAAGTTGCCAAACTTTCGACTTTGACGCCTTAGGCAAAGTGATAGGCCTATATGTATACATGCATAATGCATATATATAGACGACTTCAAGAAGTTCGAGTACACCATGCACCGTAACAAGACAAAGCAACGCCCGCATGTAGCAGCTCACTTATGAATACATTTTGCATTTCGATCGATATTTTGTCGCAACGCAGCCTATTATTATGTTAATTATTGAACATTATATAGGAAACTGCCATATACATGTATGCATGGAAAATGTAGGCGTTAACGGTTAAACTGTTGATTTCAGTGTCGATAATATTTAATTATATATATATATATATAAACAGACCTGTGTACAGTTTAACAGCTTATTTTCTGTTCATATTATAGTCTTACATTATAATTCTCATTTTGCGCTCTAAGTGTTTTTTGTATCTTTTGCATATATATAATTTTAAATCCATGTATGGCCACGGAGGTTCTTCTTTCCAAATTGGACCATGAGGAAGCCCATGCTATAGTCTACTGTACAAAATCTATAATTTTATTCACAGATGATAAAAATATCGCAAATTCGTAAGAACTAAATCTTCAAAAATTAAGAAAATAATTATTTAAAAACAATAATAGTAAATAAATAGGTAGCTAAATACAAATAGATAAATAAGTTAGTGAATAACAGTGTGAGTAAAATATTGTTTATTTTTCAGATTTGCGTTTTATTATATATCAAAGACTATAGATTATGGCGTCTGCTGAGAGTGAATTCAAGCTACCACTGCTGCTTCTACCACTGCTGCTGCTGCTGCTGCTTCTACCACTGCTGCTGCTTCTACCACTGCTGCTGCTGCTTCTGCTACCAGTGCTGCTGTTGCTGCCGATACATCTGCGTGGGGAAGGGGGATGGATGGCAGGAGTCGATGAATTTTTAACGAGACCCTTGATTCAGCGTCCCTCTGCCTCCTCCTCCGCCTCCTCCGCCTCCACCTCCGTCACTGTAGACGGGGCCAGACCCTGGCCCTAGCTGCCCCACCCATCCCGGAAGGATATCACGCAACAAAACAATCTCGTGCGCCTGACGGCCATATTTTATTGCAGCAGCAGCAAGCAGCAGCAGCAGCCAGTATTCAGCTTCAGCAGCAGCAGCAGCAGCAGCAGCCGAACAGACTGCATGTATTATAACGTCCTTCTCGTCGTCGTCGTCGGATGTGTATACGACGGTGACAGCAACAGACGCACGGCTCACTTTTCGACCATCTGTTATACCCACTGCATGCATGCAGCACGATCATGCACACAACATGCACGACCACACACACACACGCACACACACACCTGCATATATATACTCACTCAGACACACACATTTATACATCATATATATATATTATATATATTATATAATTATATATATAGATTATGCATATGTATGCATACGGTAGAGAAATATATTAACGTTTTCATTACCTGCTTGTGTTTAATCGTCAGTTCATTTACCCCGCTCTTCAGTCGGAGAGAGGGAATGAAGGGAGGAAGGGAAGGAGGAAGGGAGGGAGGAAGGTACGGAGGGAGGAAGGGCGGAAGGGAGGGGTATAGAAGGGAAGAGGGAAGGGCGCGGGGGGCAGGGGATCGCCGCGACTGATCTCGTCGATGGTCGGACGCCTTCCTGCAGGTAGGGGGGGAGGCATAGGGGTACCTGCAGCAGCAGCAGCAGCCTACGCAGTAGACATGAAAGCGCGCTGCAGAGGCGCCGGTGCATGGAGTCATGCAACGCTGACTTCATTGTTTCACCGATTTCCATGGATGGATTGAGGCATTCTGCGAGACGGAGGAACGGACAGACAAACGGACAGACAGACTATAGACTGTCTGTCTGTTTATCTGTCTGTACCCGGACAGAACGAGGCTGCAAAGCTTTTTAGATGATTGCGTGTTCCTTTAATATACATTAAAAATACTATATATATATATATATATACGAAATAGTCCGCGTGTTTGCATTATATATATATATATATAATACACGTGCTGGTGTATTGTATTGATGGGTGCTTTTGTGCTTTTCAGAGCGCTATCTGTGTTAAGTACAATCTGTTTCTGTTCTCCATTGTTATCGACTACCTGTGTTCAGACACGAACGGAACAAAAACAATCTCCCCTCCTCCTCTCTCCTCCTTCTGATCACGACAACGACGACCCGGACGATAGGTTTAGACGTCTACATGTATAGAGAAGCAGCAGCAGCAGCAGCAGCAGCAGCAGCAGCAGCAGCAGCAGCAGCAACAACAACAGCAGCAGCAGATGTAGACGAGAAGATGGACAATGGGACAGACGCACGATTTAAGGAAACAGGAAACGCTGATATAATATAGAAACCGGCAACGTGCATCCTCTTCTCGTGAGCATGCCTTGAAAACGATTAGCACTGACGAGTAATTAATTACATTGTACTGTATTGCATTGTATATATCTATTAGTTTATATAGCGCCTCTTGCAGTGCACTCTATAATCAGAGGCGCTTCCAGAGCGAGAGACTTTAAGAGGAGGAAAAGCGGTCTTGAGACTGCATGGAAAATCAGTTATTAAGTCGAAAGAGAATGCTGCCTGCATGGTTCATTAATCAGTAATTAGCGAATAATTATGTATAGGTTTAACATCGAATTCGTCCGGAAAAGAAGGTTATGTAACAATGTAATTTAATTGTAATGAGATCTTCATGCGAGATCAAAATTAATGTGTTGTTACTGAAAGGCAACAAGGTTTAGGATACCTATTAGATCTATAATTATTTGGCGGACGTTGTCAGAATTATTATCAGCCGAAAGCAATCAGATGAAGAATAGAAAGTGGAGACTATAGAGAGTCACTTTTAATTCTTTTATTCACATCACAATAGCTATACATTAAGAAACCATGTAAGAAAGTTGAAAATAAGAAAATTCCACGATTTTAATTGAGTTGACAGTTTTTGTGTTTACGATGAAGACTGCGTATACGAGTGTATAGAGGCCTGTACGTGCACATTATTTTTATGGAAGGCCTATATAATATCGATGAGTAAATGCGAATTGTTCTGAATTGCATTGCATTGTTCTGATTTGTTCTGATATGTTCTGAATTGTTCTGAAATGTTCTGAATTGTTCTGAAATGTTCTGAATTGTTCTGAAATGTTCTGAATTGTTCTTAATGGTTCTGACTTTATTCTGAACTGTTCTGTCTTTAATTGTACTGAGTAATTCTGAATGGTTTTGAATTGTTCTAAACAGCTGACATGCAGGAGGCGTTCTAGGGTCTAATGCGTAAAGTCGCACTTCCGATAGTTGGCACTTGGCAGCCATCTATTTGGACGACGCGCGACTTAAACGCACGATGATGGTCGGTAGAAGATGCCTTGCTAACACCCCATAATTTCCCCTAAGAGTCGAGGGGCGATTGAAATGGCTGGTGCTGCTGCTGCTGCTAATGCCCGTTCGACTGGACAGAGGTCGATCCCGTGACACTGTCAACCTGCATTTGACCAGTCGTCTGGAAGAACCACTCTGGCATATTTTGTAGACATGACTTCTCATGCATGCGGCAGACTTTGCCTTCCAATGACCCAACCACCGACCGACCGACCGACCGATGAACGGACGGAAGTCCGTGGTTATCGGTTCGTTTTACAGTGTCGCCTTCACCCGTCCGCCCGCTCGCTTGTACCCGCCCGCTCGACGCCCGCTCGACGCCCGACCGACCGACCGACCGCTAGTCAGTCCGTCGCTCGCTCTCTCCTCGACCGGCTGCACCAATAATTCAGCTACTATCATTCTGTTGACGCCTGCTGTAGGCGAGGGTGTGTTTCGCGAGCGAGGGTGAAATTACGCGCGGAGACAAAAGAAGCACACGTGGTGGCAGTGAAGTGTATACGGGTGGATGGAGAGTCAGACAACGACGACGACGACAACGACAACGACGACGGCGACGACGACAACAGTGTGTACAGAGGGTTGACGTTTGACGTCTGTGAGCGCCGTAGACCAAGCAAAGGACCGACGGCGTGTGTCCTCCATCAACAGAAGATCAACAGGATGATGCATGGTCGATATATATATATATATATATATATATATATACACACATAGCAATGCTGCATGGTCGATATATATATATATATGTCAACTATATATATCGACCATATATATATATATATACATAGCGAAATCTATAGATCATGTGCGCCATCGAAGCTGCATTACCTACTCTCGCACTTATTTAGACCTACTTGCGATTATATAATTAAGTATAGGTGAGTTCTGTAGCTGCACGAAATTGAATGGATGTCCAGATTTGACATTGAAACTTGTGATTTAAAATATTTGTAATTAAGATATGGCAATTAGTCTAATTAATTAGAATCAGCATTAGTTCGAATTCCATATATCTATAGAGTTACAGATCTAACTATAATTAGCATTTTAAGAGAACAGATAATTTAGAATTAGCGCTCAACTATACAGATCTAATTAAGAATTAGTTGCTGATGTTAGAATTCAAAACGACACAAAAATTCAACAGAGATCCAAGTTGCACTTTGGAACAATCTTGAAAGGGATGGAGCCCGGTATAGACTATGCGCATTGGATAACACACTGGCATGGCGATCAGCGGAACGGAGTTCGAATTCTGTCTGGTTGTATACAAGCACCTTCCAAACAGTTCCAATTACTTTGACTTTACTGATGGACTCAAGTATTATGAATTATATGCTGACTTTTCATAAAAGCAAGTCAAAACTACAAAACGTAAGCAATTTAATATTATCTTTAATACACCAAATTGCTAACGCATCTGGGACATTAGTAATAATTGTTCTTTTTTCAAAGATATAACTAGAAACTAGAAATTAGAAATATTGGTTGATGTTAATTAATTAACAATGAAAGCAATGCATCCAACAAAAGGTGTATACGAATGGCAACATGCATGCAAATGAATTATGAAACTAATTATTGTACCTTAATCAGCCTCCGATTACAATCCTCCAAGTGATTAGGCCAAAAGTTTCCGAATTTTGATTATAGTCAGAATTAGAACTATATATACAGCTACCACCAAGTTAATTAATCATCTAAATAATTTGTTTCCACGGTAACAAATTAGACACCACGCATCACTGATTTGTTTTGTATACTCCATGACAGATCCATGCTGGCAACCTCGTCGTAATTTCTCCCTCGCTTGGTCCATGGATCAGTGGATCTGTGCATGCATGTGCCTGTCTTTATGCTTCTCTGTTCTGTCCATGTGTGGCTGCATCTGTGCCCCTCGTGCAGTCTCATTTCCGCGGCTATCTGCGCCTTTGAAGTTAAAAACCGAAGGGACATAAAATGCCCGACTGATCAAAAACTCTAACAATAGTATACGGCGAACCGTAATGAAACTTTAAAGAGCAATTATAACCACATAATCTACGACCTTTGACAGTTACTACAAATAAAATATATATGTATATGTAATTATGTATATATATATAAACTGCATGTGTGTATGCACCAAAAAGTGATCCGATAATGTAACTCTTCACGCGCGGTTAATGAATCACTCACATGTACAGAGCCGTATATACAGACCGTTTAAGTATTGATCCGTCTACTGCAGTTTGCCATATAGAATAGATGAATAGATGATCCCCGTCTATACAGTTGCCATAGAATATAGAATGATCCCATCGTTTGCCAACGTTGAAAAGTAATTTGACTGATTCGATTTCATATCACACGTTGTATGAAACGGTGCAGCTGTGCGTGGTCTACATTTTGTCATGATTTACACCCTTCCATGCATATCATTGTCTGGGGGAGGGTATACGCCTATACATAGGATAACCACCTCACTCATCTCATCATCGAGTGGCGTAAAAGCCAACGCATGCACCTGCCTTCATGCACAGAACTCATCTTCATCATCATCATCATATGTGCATGCATGTATGGCATTGTATATGCTTGTTTTCTATACCACCATGCATGCATGGGGGCAGGGAGGGGGAGCGAAAACCCTAATTTTCGCTATAAATGTCCATTCCCTTGCCATATATAGTTTCACAGTTTTTCACCTGAAACGTTCTAGCTCGACAGATTTTTACACAGGCCACCTCATGCACCTCCACCCAGCATGCACAGACCTCGGCCCGCAGGTGCCGGGTGGGGTAATGGGGGAAATTTTTTTGCAGAAAACCCAACTTTACGGGTGGCGTACCGGTGGAGGTCGGAGTGTGTTGGGGTGGGCTGGTGTATGCATACGTACGCGCTATATATAGTATGTTTAATGTATGTGCGTAATGATGTTTACTGCATAATATAATGTATTATGTCCGAATGTACATGTATGCATATTTACATGCATGCATGCGCGTGTATGTATAACCATAACCATAAACACACTTTTTTATTGAAACCAAAAGTAAAAGAGTTTAACAGGTGTAATAGGTTACAAATACAATGTTTGACGCAAAGGGAAAATCCCTATATAGGGGCATAAGCCCCGCTAACCAGGGTCACCCTATATATCTATATCTATAAGGAAGGATGTGACTATGTATGTTTGTATGTATGTTTGTATGTATGTGACTTTGTCCAGAATGCACGCTCACAGTTTTTGAGCTTTTCACTCCAAACCTTCACTACTGCGTAGGTCTCGGCACGAGACGCAAAGGCGAGGGGTTGGCGATTCTCTACCACCATGGGGCCAGGGTGGGGGGAGAAACCCCCAAATTTTTTCAAAAAACGCAGCTTTTTTTTGATTTTTTTCTAGATAGAGGTCCATCAGAACCCCCCGGATCAGTGATTGGCAAATCTCCAGCACCAGGGGGGGCCAGGGTGCGGGGGGTCAAAAACACTGATGCTAAAAATTTTCATTCGCTTGCCACGTATAAATGCAGTAATTTTAACCGTTTTAGAGGTGTCTAAAGTGGAGTGGAGGGGTGGGATGGAGGTGAGGGGTGGAGGTGGAGGTGGTGGGGTGGCGTAGGGGTCGAGGGGTGGGGTTGGGGATGGGTTGGGGGGTTGGGGTGGGGTGGAGTGAGGGAGTGGGTTGAGGTGGGGTGGAGGGGTGGGGGTGGGGTGGAGGGGGATGGAGTGGGAGGTAGGGTGGGTGGAGTGGGGGTGGTGGGGGTGGGAGGGGGTTGGGGTGGAGGGGGTGGGGTGGGGTGGAATGGGGTGGAAATTTTCGTCAAACCCAAATTTCTCCGGTGGCGTACTGGTATAGAGGTCGCAGTTTGGTGGGGTGTTGTGTGGTGGGGTTGTGGCCGGAGCGGATCGAATCCTAAATTTCCCGGGCAACGCCGGGTTCCCCAGCTAGTATAGAATAAACATTGAATTGAACAGTGAATAAGAAGGTAATCGGGATATAACTGGAAATTTAGGTCTGAACACACAGGTAGAAGAGTTTGTGCAGAACAAAGTTAACTAATGTGAATACGGGACAAACTTATAACTAAACCTCTGTCAATAGGAACATATATATATATATATATATATATATATATATATATATATATATACATATATAGATCTATATATACACCCATTCAATTGCTGAAACTTCACTGGTACCTTAACTTATAAGCCTGCCCCACACTCAAGGCCATTTTTAGAATAAACCGGGGGGTTGACCATGAATTGGGGTCGAAACTTCCGAACAACCGACAATTAAATCTCTTATTGCGACACGACAGGAGTCAATGTTTCGACATGTGAAATTGTGAATATGGATGGCAGTTGAGTTAACCACATTTTACCACATCGATCTATAGCTGTTAATCATTTAATGCAGAGTTTAGCCTATAACTTCGTGGAATCAAATATAGGCCTATATATAGCGCCGTTACACTGCCATAATAATCAAAACCAAACGTATACATTTTGTCAATTGTATTGAGTCACTAACATTTAAACCATAGATAGCCTACATCAATCACAACAGTCCCTATTTCCTAAACCTAGTTTTTCCCTCATCGTGAAATCAAACACCCTCCGGACAGAGCACGCACAAGCCAAAAGAAATATCTATGAGTAACTTCTCAATAAGAAATTATCCATGTCTATAGGTTATAGTTATCCTCTATTCTTTTAACTCAATTCTCAAACCTAACAAACGCACAGTCTAAATGGATTGATTGTTGAATGGCCGTAATCACCACCATTCATTCAATTGGCCAGATTTATCTTACGAACGCAACATTTGTCAAAAACTCATGACACCGTCTGTAGTGACACTGACTCTGAGTTCTTCGTTAGTTTCAGCTAATTGCCAATTGTTTTAATTTATCTCTATTGAAACCCGATGCAATTGTAAAGATTTATTAGTCTAATATTTGCATTCGGTCGTCGATTCTCTTTTATGTCAATTTTCGCATCGTACTTTCATTCCTATTTAAACGACCGTAGGATACTTAACCGACTCCTCTCATCGAGACCATGCAAAGCGAAGGACTATAGATCTATAGAGTGTTTGCGGTCGCAGTGTGGACGTGCATGGGGAAGGGACGACCTCCTCTGGGTATAATAGACAATCGGTCCACAGACGACGACGATTAAACGGACAAGTGCTGGCCATATGGGCAACAGTTCCACCACGACCACCACGACCACCACCACCACCACCACCCGCTCAAAGTGTCGTCGTCTGCCTCTGTTGAAGCTACTGCTGCTGCTACATTTCAAGGCAATGTATTCGAAGGCACGTCTGACCAACGACTGTCCATCGCTTCAACATCTGCGAAACCTCCGCAGGGAAAACTGCAGCACAGGCAGGGTCACCTTTTCAGCACGCCGCCCCTAACAGCAGCAGCAGCAGCAGCAGCAGCAGCAGCAGCAGCAGAAGTAGCCTGGGTTCGGACAGAGCTTGGATGCGGTGGATGCTGCAAATTAAAGAGCGCAGCATCAACAGGGCGTGCGACACGAATACGGAGGAGGCGTTCTGGGACAATCGACGCCATTTTTCAGCAGAGAGCCCCGTCGCCACCTGGTGGTCAACAGTGGCAGCAGCGTCGGCGGCACTTTAGCTGCGGCTGGAATCTATCATTGCCCCGATGATTAGAGGGTGCGGGAACACGAATCGGGCAATTAACCATCGACATAATTACATACGGCGTCAAGCGCTTGCGTCCACGGAACAAGTGTGCGACCCGGGTGAAAAATGGGGCGCAATATGATAGCCGCACAAGGAGGTCTGCTTCGTTGCGTATAGGCTACCCTGGGCAATGTCGAAACCACCGATTGAAATGACGGGGGATTCGCTCCTATAAGTGTCTGTTGAAAGTCAGAGGTGGAAGAAAAGTAAATACCTTAAGCTATCCCAATGCAGAGGCGACATGGGTGTGTCAAAATGAG
>OX457038.1:28353466-28508466 GCA_949752735.1 Lumbricus terrestris | reverse complement strand
AGTCTTAGCCAGCCTACTCCGATCCCTCTGTATCTGCTGTTAGACCATACACGTTTGATCTTGACCGAGCGACCGACCATACACCTTTATGTCGTGCGTGTAGGATGCCTTCGTTTCAGAGAGACCTGCAACGCCTGCTCGTATTGTTATCCAGAGGCGCTTTGCGTTGGAGCCTTGGGCGAACGAAAGACCAGGAAGTCTTGTTTTGATTACGTCAAACTCTAATTAGGAGTTACTCAGCTTTAGACGTCGGACGCCACGACAGAGCGTTGCGTAACGTTGCGCTTCTTTAATCCGCTGAATTGCGCTGCTAATGGTCCGCATTGTCAACGCTTAATCTCGAAATCCTTTGGTAAAAAACGAAGAGTTAAGGCGATAATATATATTATGTCCCTGATAGTCATGGTTTATGAAGCTAAATTGAAAACTCCTTTATAAATAAACGAAGTAGAACTAGTCACCTACGTAAGTAAACACATTGCAATTTGCACAGCAATCATTGTGGCTTATGGGAATAGGACAATAGCACATGTAGTAGGCTATAAAGAGTTTAGGCAAGAGGTCTCAACCTTTTTTCTCGCGACACACCTAAACTTGCCGCCAAATTTCGCGACACACCATGCAATCGTTATGCGAATAGGTCTATCGTTAAAAAAATAAAATTAGGTCTAAGCCACCTTAGCCTATATATTTTAATTGTTATAAATTTAATGAATGAAATGTTGACACTGAATGGTGCTTTCTAGTTTCTAATTAATTTGAAATTCCAATTTCTGCTCATCTAAATTTACGATTATAGCCTACGTCTAATTATAACTCTGCGTTAATTGTTTGACCTAACAGTTAATGGGATTTTTGCTCCCGAAATTTCTTTGGATCATAGTAAGTTGAGGATTCACAGGCTTTGTTAGTGCAACACGTAGCCTGCACCTGCGTATACGCTGCGTAGCAACCCTGCCAGATGAGCCTGAAGACTTTAAGATTGCACCCTTACCCGTTAACGAGACTAACGAATGAAAATAGTCAACTAGGAGTTATAGAAAACTATTTTGATTTTCAAAAAGCATGAAATATTTTAAATTAGGCCTATCCATCCCAGTCCAAGCCACTCTAATACAGTGGCGGCGCTACGCCAGGGCATGGCAGGGCAAATGCCCTGGTAAAAAAGCCTTTGCCCTGCCTGTTGCCCTGGTCCTTGCCCTGCCAAAAATTTTACCATGGGAGAATTTCTTCGGGCATATTAATTGTTTCTTACTGTTCACATCCGTCCGCTCTTGGGCAGGGCAAAAGTTCTGGCAGGGCAAAAATCTGGCAGGGCAAAAGTTTACGAAGAGAACAAAATCTGACAGGGCAATTTTCTGGCAGGGCAAAAGTTCTGGCAGAGTCAAAATTCTGGCAGGGTAAAGACCGTAAAATTATGGCAGGGCAAAAGTTTTGACAGGGGAAAATTCTGGCAGGGCAAGAATTCTGGTGGCTCAAAAGTTCCTGCAGGGGAAATTCTGTTGCTGTCTATCCACATTACCATATACAACTAACAGCGTAGGCCTAGCTGTCGCTTTCTTGTTTTTCAAATGAATCGTAAGCATTTGCGTAGACAATAGACCTATGTAGCCTACCTGACTCCGTTACTTTATTTGCTGAACGTTTTGCTTTCGAAATGCTACTCGAAAGAGGATTTGCAATGCTTCACCAAATCACCGAGATTGGTCTACAGGTTGGGCCATAAAAACACCCTAAAGTTTTTTTGTCCATAATCTTGGCCAGAGGTAGTAGTTTTTAATGGTTTTTAGGCTTAAAGAAAATTCATATTCACACATGATGGCCAGATTTAATTAAAAAAAATATTCAAACAGAACAAAAGTTCGATCACTTTTAGTGGGACCTCTCGCTAACGTTATATGACGATTCAAAAAACATGACGCAGCAAAAATTAAGTAACAAAACTAATTTATTAGGTAACATCTCAAATAATTGGTGCCAAATAGACTTGTTATTGACAGAAAGTCGTTATTAATATTTAGGAAAAAAACAGTTACCAGCATAGCTGCACGTCGCTGTGACATCATTTAGCAAGATGACTGTTAAGTTGGTAAATAAAGAATTTTTATGATTAGTAATTTTGTTTTTAAGACAATAAAATCGAAATTTCTATCAAATTAAAATGCCCAAGGTGTTGGTGGCAGGCGAAATTTGTATTCAGACACTTCATGAGCAAGGCCTTGGAGATAAAGCTATAATCGCCGCTTAATCTGATGAACAGTGATTGCAGAGAAATGAAGAGCTAAATAATTTATTGAAATAGAGAGTTAAGAAATGTGCCGTTTATGAAAGTAGATCGGTTCAACGTCAATATTAGCCTAATGTACTGTTTTCATTGAGAAGAATCAATGGTTCCAAATATCCGAATTTGAACCCTATGATTTTATCAATAGTGGAGAGCTATTGCTCGAGAAATACCTCAATCTGCAGTCAAAACCAAGAACGATAAGAGAATGAAATTTGATGGTCGCATTGGAGGTGATTGGGAAGATTTACCTCTGGAACACATCACCAAGTTCATTTAAAGACTGTGCAAAAGACTCAAAACAAGTGTGGGCATTATTGGTGGACACATTGAACACAATATGTGGTGTATTATTATTTGAGATGAGACTTATAAAAAAATCGTTTGTTGCTACTCTTTTGTTGAATTATGTTTTTGAATCGTCAAAAAGTCGGTTGTCTCACTAAAAGTCATATAACTCTTGTTCTATTTGAAATATTGCGGTGAAATCTGGCCACTCTGCGTTAATAATTATGAATTGTCTTTAAGCCTGTAAAATTTGATTATTTTTTAAACTTCTGGCTAAGATAATTATTGGCAAAAACCTTAGGGATCTTTTTGTGGCCCACCCTGTATAAGGATTCTAGGATTTACTTTTCAAATGTCAAAGTGTTCGGTTTCATGACTTCGCCCATTTGATCCTCTGACCAGCCAACCCTAATAGTGTAGGGTGGGTGATTTATGGCATGCACGGTAGCGCAAAATTATAGGCCTATGTATGCTCGTACTACCGAAAACGCGACTCGACCCTCTGCCCTGGTTACTTGTGTGACTGCCCTGGCTATGCCCTGGCTACAAAAAGTGTCTGGCGCCGCCACTGCTCTAATAGCTCAAGGCAAAACACGAAAACACGGGTAAGGGTATAGGCCGTATAGCAAAACACTATAGGCACTATACACCTGAACTAAACGACCTTCAAAACGTCGAATTATTGTAACGGAAAACTGGAAAACGTAGGCCTATACAGGTAATTTTTTAGTTAAAAAAACTTGGGCCATTGGAACTTCTGGGTCCCACGGAGTACCTGAACTTTGTCCACCTTCCTTATATATATATATATATATATATATATATATATATATATATATGGTAAATTGTCACGCTCTGAAAACGCAAATAGCAAAGATAGCACATCCTACCATTCCGCGTCATCAATTTTGGAATCGCAAAATTTCTGTCTCTTTATGATAATATTTCCCATTATTTTCGAAGGTTACGGCATTGGGTAAAGTTTTCGAATCGGAGCGCTCGCTAACGTCTTATAGGCCTGCTGTAGCCTATCATGCCTATGTCATGTAGGCCTAGGCTAAGCATATTAGGGAATGCATGTGAGCCTATAAGGCAAACATTGTGGCTGCTCCCGATTGCGATCAAATGGAATCGATAAATGAAGTCCTACGATTAATTCAACACTCCAACACATACAAACGTGGGTCACCAGCAAAAACCTGCACATCAACCCAAAAAGACCAGGGAAATGGCTGTAGTGAGGAGATCACATGCTTCATTGGCCTCCATGTCGTCTATCACAGGAGTTAAGAGAGTCACTTCTATAAAAAATACTGGGTGTTACAATCGGTGAACGTCTTACTGTTTCGGAGCATGTTGACAATACCCTAAGCTCATGTGCCTCCTCTGTCTACGCTTTACGCGTGCTGCGTGCTCATGGCATGCCTGGACCGGCATTGCATGTCATCACTCGAGCGACTACAGTAGCCCGTCTGCTGTACGCCTCTCCAGCCTGGTGGGGACTGCTGAGCGCGGGAGAGGTCGACCGCATCGAAGGGTTCTTGGGACGCGTCAGACGAGCTGGATTCCTCCCCTTAGACTCCCCTAAAGCAGACATTATGGCTGAGACTGCTGACGCTGCCCTCTTCAAAGCTATAATTAAAGACAAAGATCATGTTCTACATAAATTTTTCTCTTATAGACGTCCTGACAAATACAATCTGCGTCCTAGGCCGCATCCCTTCGAACTTACCAATAAAAACAATCAAAATTTCATAACACGGATGCTGTATAAAAACGTTTACTAGACTTTATTTGCTGCTCCTGTATGCTTGTTAACTGTCGCGTTATGTCGATTGGTTTTTCAATAAAACGAATATTATTAATTATATTCACACAGCCTACATGCATATATATATGCTATATATACGCCTGCGAAACTGCTAAAGTGAGCAAGTCAGTGTAATGCAAGCACGACTGTCGTAGGTCATATATGCTGTGAGAATTCGCGACACACCAATTCTTCGCGACACACCAACGACACACCATTTTTACGCGACACACCGCCGGTCGCTTCGCGGTACACCGTTTGAGAACTTCTGGTTTAGGCCTACGTATACTGAAGTACGAGGTTGCCAAGGTAAGGCTTTTTCAGTGCCTATAGGTCATGAGGTACACAAGGCCTGTGTGCGAAACAACGAAGGCTGTATGTAGCTACAGGTATAATGGTAGAGGACGTTAAATTTTGATGTCAGAATTCCATAGAGACATCTCTTCATTTAGCCGTCAGATTGCATGCATAGCTGCAGTCTAATAGTAATTAAGCCGTTTCGACATCTCGTTAATAGCCTATATGTCGCGTGCGCATGCTCAGTGGATTGACCCAATTCTACCGCGTGCGCATGCTCGGTGGATTGACCCAATTATTCTGTCCTGGATTTTTTACACTTTCTTAGTCTACCAGAATAATAAACACACAGCACGCGTGACTTAAGTTTACGAAGTTTTAATCCGTTTTTTAATTTTTAATTTTAAAACTTCGTAAACTTCAGCCTACACGTCTGTCTTTCTGGCTGAACCGTTCGAAAAACCGAGAAAAGGGAATGAAAATGATGGCGAGGAGGAAGAGAGAAGGGCGAGAGGAGTAGAATGGGTAATCTGAGGAGAACGGTGAAAAGGATTGGGAGCAGAAGAAGGAGGAGGACTCAGGAGGAGGATAAAGAGGAGGAGTAGAAGGATAAGAAGCATTATAGGATGAGGAGTAGGCTATAATGAGTAGGAGTAAATAGGAGGATAAAGAGGAAGTGGAATATAGGAGGAGTAAACGGAGAACGATGGAGGATGAAGGAGGAATGAGGATCAGTAGAATGATGAATAGAGGTAAGAGGAAAACGATGAAGAGAAGTAGGAGGATGAAGAGGAGGGCGGAGTAGAAGCAGGGACGTCATTTGGGGGGGGGCAGGGGGCATTTGCCCCCCTGAATTTCACCGATTGTTCTTACATGTGACATATTTTGCAACGCCACACGTTGTTCAAAATACCAAAATGCCTGTGTCTTCACGGCCTGTGTAATGTTGTATGTGAGGGCAGCTTCGAGCTGCCCACTAGCACAGCATATAAGGCCCCATATACATCGGCCTTTGTGTATTGTCTGCTAAGGGAATTAACTCTGGCTGATACTCAAAAGCCGTGCAGCTCGTTCCCGCTAGAAAAAGGGAAGACCTTGTCCCAGGTCAGTAGGGTCACCAGATGTGTGTGTCCTGCATGTAAGCCACACAGTTCAAACCGCCACCAGTTACATGAGGCAGCCAGGCAAGATTATCCCCTCCAGCCTTACAAGCATTAGGTCCATATGCACCCCATCCCGTCTGACCGAGAGCTGGAGCGGTTTCGCCTTTCCTCAGCCTACCAACACCAGGGACCACTAGGGCAAGTAGCCCGCAAAGGAAGAATGAGCGGGAAATTCTGAAAGGCAGTAGAAAGACGGATTGCAAGGGGCTGACTGCAGCAGTTGAGGGGGAGGTTAATGAGTATGTGTGTTACCAATGGCGGGGGGCAGAGGGCTCTGGTGGTCAACTGATGAATGGATTTTCTTGAGAACTGGAGAGATTATAAAAGCGGGCCAAAGGACATGAAATCGTAGATATACCATAAAGGCTAAAGCACTCACGGTAGGCCTAATATTATGTGACATCTAATTGAACTGAAATTTACAGAAATTGATTGGATTTATAGTGCAATGGTTGGACAGATTTACTTCTTATACATGAAGTCTTGGATATTAATAATTTCTTTGAGTATTATCTTTTCCAGGTTGAGATAATCACCCACGATACTTTCAAATTACGTTTTCAGACAAATCCAAATATCTGATATCAGTGTTTTGGCTTAAACAACCGATGGTCCAACAAGCCATTGACCACCACTTGAATAATCCCCATAGATAATAATAGTCATTAGTCCAATAATAATTATTGCAGGCCTAGTGCATGCAGCAAGTGAATTGTTATTAGTGACAAATTAAAGCATGGTATAATCTGGATTTCTCCTGGGGAGGGGATGTGCCTTTACCTGCAAGGAATTTGTTTGAATTTCCACAGTGCAATGGTACAATTATACTCTATTTTATGACAATGCCCCGTTGGGCGGATTTGCTTTGTAGGCTGCCATTGGCGCCGTGTAATTACAAAGCTGTCTGTTCAGTTGGTAGTTAAGTGTAATTAAGATTACTGTATAACTTGTAAATGTAAAGCGCAGTGCGTCTTGCAGGCGTTTAATTAAAGAAAAAATATTATTATTATTATTATATTACCATAGAAAATAATATAATTATAATTATATAATATTGACTAATATCATGGTAGATAATAAGAGTCCATGCAATACAATTCTATGTAATAGGCCTACAATAATGTAAACAGGAACAAAGGCCATTGTCATTAACCTCATGCACTGTGCCTCCAATAATTAATATTATTTCATTTTGTCAAATATTTCTGTGGGGGAAAGTCGTTTCTGTCATTTTAGTATAATTTAGTTGTACAAAAGTGTTTGTGCAAATATTAACATTAAATCATACGCTTTCAATATGATGGTATCATATATCATAATGAATAATGGCACTATTATAATCATATAATGGTAAATAATATCATGGTATATAATTAACAAGTGCAAAGCACTTAGTCTATTTAAAGTAGGCTTGTATTGGCATTTAAAATATATCCATCGCTGAATAAAATATAGTAAGAAACAAATAAGAGCAAGAATAAAACATCTCATTTAACTGTAGTTTTGCAAATGTTGGCCCAATACAGAACTTAAGAAGATTGTGAAATTTTGACCCGCAAATTTTTTTTGCCCCCCCCTGAAAAAAACTGAAATGACGTCCCTGAGTAGAAGGGGAAAGAGGAGTAAAATGATGAGCATAATAAGAGGAGAAACGATGAAGATGGATCTAGAGGAGCAAATAAGAGGAGAGGGGAGATGGTCTCCGGTCTGCTGCTGCTGCTGCTGTTGCTGCTGTTGCTGCTGCTGCTGCTGCGAAGAAGAAGAAGACCGTCAACTGTTTCTATTCGGTCGGATGAACTGAATGACATCAGCTGCTGTCATCAAATAACCGGAAGCTATTCAACAGCCAACCACTCGCTCTGCAACGACAACTATATATATAATATATAGTTACATTCATCGAGGGTATATATATATATATATATATATAAGACATATATACATATACTCTCGATGAGTGTATCATTATATAAAATTATTATATGTGTCTATATATAGAGGAGTAGGAGCATATAATTTTGTCAGAATGCTTAATTATACGTACATTCACTACTCACGCAAAACACACACCCACACACACAAATTATATATATATATATATATATATATATATATATATATATATATATATATATATATATATATATATATATATCCTCATCCTTTAAGTCACTGTGCATTGTAAGAGGATATTGTGTTTTTGCGCCTGATGTAACTTGGGTTCGAAAGCCCTGCTACCACACAAGAAGCATATGAACTAAAGCATACATATTGTATATAGTCAGTTTATATTTAGACTGTCAAATCGCATATATGAACAATCCACTAAGCTGACAACCAGACAGGAAGGCAATCAAGGAAGTCTTACAGATGTAGGCTACATAAATACAAACTCGCACACACACAAGCGCGCGCGCTCATATACACATATATAGGCCTATATACATGGCCAATGCAGACACGAATATTGCATAGATAGGCCTAAGCATATAGTCTACACTGAGTTTTTTTAATGTTAGAGTGTGCAATGAAGACTTTACTGTGGAGTCATAAGAAAGAATAAGGTGGGGGAGGGGGTAAACCCCCCTCACTCCCGGCAATTTTCACCCTGAGTGCTGGGCATAAATAAGAGAACAAACTCTTACAAGACTATAGTCATTATACGCATAGGCCTATAGGAAAATTGACAATAAGCCTAAATAGGCCTAGTCCTATTCCATTTGCGTGAACCTGCCTAATGACCGATACCTGACCTACTTGACTCGTGTATTAGGTTATTAGCCTAATTCTTGGAGCAAAAGAATTAATTGCGTATTTTAATAGTAAGACGACATCGTGTGTAATCGGTTATGGCAGGAATAATATGATGCCGATATCGTCATAGTCTGTCTACAGCACCGAGATCTTGAACATCAGAAAACAAAGTTCAGGTATGACGATTAAAAATGCGATCGAGTAGGATCCGTGACCGAAGAGTTCTTACAACGGACAGAAGGAGGTGCGCAGTCTGCACTCGATCGTCGGCACTTCAATCATTATCCTTTCTTCCGACATTCTATTGTATGATCACCGCGTAGAGCCATAGACCGACGGGTCAATTGCTCTGTATGCACGCAATACGCACGACAGCAGCAGACGATATATTGTTCTTGCAACAGGAGATCGCATGTACGGCACGCAAGCGCAGTTCGCACCCATCGCCGTCGAATATCACGACAATGATATCGTTATAATATTATCATTAAATTTTTATCGGTTGATTGGAAAACGTCGCTTAATTCAAGCCTTCAATTGTTATCTTTGCTCGAATGCTGTTTTGGTTCATGCAACCTTCGCAGGTTCACTGTGAAAACAGATAAGCAAACAGGGTCGGGTGTGTTGGCTGACAGTTAAAGCATCACCGCTTAGCCTGTCTTCCTCTTAACGTTCGAGTAGGCCTATCGTTCTTTAGGCGAAAGATGTTCACATTCCATTGAAACTATAGCGAAACTGCAGCATCGGGGACCGAAGCATGCACGATATCTTAGCATAGTATATAGTATCTAATGACGACACTAACCCTAACACAAACCCTAAACGACACACACGTACGGTCCCCGATACTGCAGTTTCGCTGAAACTGTTTATAATAACGTCAGTCTACGTCAATTTTTTGCCGAATGAGTTAATACTTTAATTATAACTTGTGTTATATTATGTTCTGTAGCCTATATTTCGTTTTATTGTGGGATCAATAAATAATTTTTGAATTGAATTTGAATCAAACGGTTGCATCAGACTTATGGCAACACGAAAAGCAAAGGCAAATTTGGTCGAGATCTCTTGTCAGCACGCCCACGTTCAACACCCTTCTCAGAAACAAGAAAGTCGTTTTCTAGTGCAGTTGGTAACTAAACTTATTCAGCCCATAGACGGTCACCAGTGGCATTAATGTGCGAGTGCAATGGGCATAGAGGTCCTATGTGTGCACAATAACCATGGCAGCTGTTACAGTCTGACCTCGTGATTGCAGCTTCGTTCATTTACTGATATCTTTATGTCAAAGACATTGTCCTTTATTCTTATGAAGCAAGGTTCAAGGGTTACTATCAAATGCATATTGCAGAAAAATTGATTATAGTCTTGTTTTGCACGAACATCATACATTAATCCATATTATGTGAAAGATTGTGACATTCGTTTGGCAGCTAATTGCACCAAAATGCGGATAGCAATTGGTATATTAAAGAATATTCTTATCTTATCTTATCTTAATTAAGACCAACCAGTTCATGATCTTCAGTACCAAGGCTTGAATGAAGATAGGTCAACGGCCGACTGTGCTACTTCAGTGTTCAGCGGATCACTCCAGCTACCGGGTAATAATACACTAACGCTGTTTGACATGCAAAAATCTAGCATGCCAACTAGGCCTACTGCATGTTGAAAGATTGATTCGGAGTGTCAACAAGATGGGCGCATATTTTTCTCACAGAATATTTTCTAAACACATATGACAGGAAGCTGTTACAAACGTTCACATTCTTCATTTATTTCAAGTGCATTACACAGTTCATTTATCTAGACGTGTGGTGACAGAGGAAACCGAATACAAAAATATAATCTTATAAAAAAGTTATCTGTAAGATCATAAAATATTCTAGAAACAAGTCAGCAGAAAGATGTATAGGGTACTATACAGTTTACACAGATAGAAAAAACAAGCAAATAATATAATATATGATATTCTAACCAGAAATGTTAGTCTGTATAAACAATTAATTCACATTGTAAAATACATCGATGCATTTAAGTGTGAAGCTTAATGAAACATTTTATCTGTGCAACACACTGCAAAGTCAGTACTAAACATATGCAATACTGAAGTACTTATGATTGCCAGATTTTTCTAGTCAGATAAGGTTATCAGAATACTTGCTATCAAATACCACAAAAGCTGAACACTTCATAATTCCATAATAACTGACTTTAATATATAAAAACTGAGCAGAAGACTATTCAAAGAATTCAGTTATCTTAAGTATTATGAAAAACCCAAAGACACAAAAGCGAGCTACAACAAATCGTCATGGTTACTAGGAAGACAAACTATCCTTGTAACACTGATTCACATAATGCTGTTTTTTACAGCACCGTAACACGGCACATGCCGTAACAAGGGCGCCTTGACGCAATCAACACTCAATCAGGAGACACAATAACTTGAAACAATATGTCTTGAGTCTGGACATAAAAAATGACTACAACGATGCTGCTGAACGTTTGGACGGTGGGAGATTGTTCCAGCGCCTATGTCCAACATCAGAGAATCACGGTTCCCCTGAAGCGGGTTTTTCATTCTCATATCTTCCAATTGTCAGGAGCCTGAGATCATAAAGACAGTCCTGACCTAGATGACAACATGCCAGTACTACAGTACTGAGTATGCTGTGAGGCATTCCAACACCATCCATGGAGTGACTTGCACACCAGCATGCAAGTCTATGGTCTTATGTAATACTGGAACCAGAGCACCGTGTCTCAAGGCAGCGCAGTGTAAAGTGATCAGATTCTTTTTCGTTACAAACTATCCAGCTGCCGAACTCCAGATGATTCATCTGATCCTCTCGCAACTGAACTTACAACGCCTCTCTACTCTTTTGCACAACCTCTCTTACTTGCCACAGCATTCGTAAACAATCCGGTACCCGATGCCTGGTTTTCGAGTGACGCTCTAGACTTTTGGCGATAACGACTACAATAATATTTTCACTCTAACAGAAACAAAAGCAATTGTGACACTGTCAACACTGCAATGAGAACGAAAGATCATCATAACTGCTACTTCCGACATATAATAATTATGTTCAACAGGCAGAAGGCACGTTCGCAATTGCAGCAATCACAAAACATAAATGCATGTCCTAATAATATCACAGTAAGAATATTGACATGCATGCACCAAAGCTAAAGCTCTAACGTCAGTAAACAGCTGACATCGTTCTTTTTAACCTGCTCCTCTGACTGCACAAATCTATTATTTCACAGTTCTCGAGTAAAACTGGAACACGATGATCAACATATATGAAATTTACTGAACTAGGAAATCTCGGAAGCCTTTCAAGTTCTTAATCTGCTTCTTCATTTCAACGATCAGATGGGTTGGCTGAACGACAAAGGAAATGTGATTGCCCATCGCATTCAATCGGTGCTTGGCCTACAAAACAAACATGACGACTGGTTTGCTACATGGTTATGTTCTCTATATTTTCATAAGCTGTGGTGCAAGGCAAAAAACGTAACCATAACATTACATGGCCCAGAGGTTGATTTTTGAGACTGGTATGGTGCAATGGCAGAAATCAAGCCCAAAGAGCAGAAGATCAGCATGGACAAAGGATATATATCCCAGATATCCCTCCCGAAAGATCAACTCAGCCGTTCATTCATCAGGTGGTATTGGTAAATAAGGCAGCAGGACAGATGGACACCTTGCATGGTTGCCATATAGTTAAGTTCGACTCCTGTAATAACCTGTCATCATAAGTTTATACTATGAATAGCAATCATACCACATCCATGTTGCTTGAAATAATAAACGAAGATAATTACTAAAGATAATTTGGCTGAGGCACAAATGCGATGACAGAACTGAGGACGGTCCTGCAAATTTCAGTATTTCTCATTAGCCAAAGGTGAATTCGATGAGAGGCTATCACAGAGGAGGCTCTGAGTCATACTGGTGTCCTTATTTCTGTCATCGCATTTGTGCCTCAGCCTCCCAACCTATATTGCTACTAATTTACTTACCTTAAAAGGATGGAAGGCTAGGTGGGCACCAGCAGGTAGCATAGTATTCCACAGATGATGAATAAATAAATTCTCGTAATGAAGGAATAACAGAACCAACCAAGAAAAAAGTTATATTGTTCTGATTGATATTTTTACCTCATCATCTTTATAGAAGAGATTCAGAGGCTGATGATTGATCTCTGTGATCCACCAGCTTCCACTTCCAGCAATGCCAGTCATGGCTGGCGCTTTCTCTTCCAGCCCACTCTGCCGTGCCAGACCAGTTGGATCAATAAAGCCAACCTAAAACATTTCACGTAAGCATTTCAGTTTAATATACTTTTTCAACATGACGTTTTCCATGTCAGAAAACAATTAATTTGCAGTGCCGGCGCTAGGGTACCTGAGGCCTCCCCGAAAAAAACCTTGGGGCCCCCCATACCTTGAGCTGTCATCTCAGCAAAAAATTTCATAATATAAATGCTGAAAGACATGGTGTAAGACTTCAATAAATGTATCCCAATTGTTAAATTTTTGGGAATTTCCATGCTGTAATGGTAGAATTTTAACCTGTCATCTTTAAAAAAATTGCTCATTTTTCATTGTTGTTAGTCGTGGTTTAGGATTTCAGAGTGTCCCCTCTCCATTGTTTAAATTTGTCCGATTTGCCAACTGTAATGGTAGCATTTAAAGGCTGTCATCTTAACAAAATTGATCATTATTGATGGGCAGTGGATGATACTTATGAAATATTTCTGAAATATTGGGGATACAAGGATTCCGTCCCAACCATAAATTGTGGGGCCGTGCTCCTGTCCACACCCCCAAAGTTTCCTCTTTGGTTGAATGACAATGCTCTATTAGTTTGCGTAATATTATTTTGTATGATTTGCGTTAAAACATAATTTGGTGCGTGATTTCAGGAATGAACAGTCATGAAAGGTATAAATAATTACCAGCTACATTTGAGGCCCCTTGCAAACTTGAGATCAGACACATACCAAGGACATCTGGGACCCAACACAGGCTAAGGCTTTAATGTTTGGGTCTCACGCATGTTTTATTTGAAGGCCTCATCCAATTAGCAATTAGAATCAGTTACAATTTATAAACATTGTGTTTGAGAAAGTGCCTGAGTTAGTTTAAATGGCTTTATACTTACGCCCATAATCGGTACGATATTTGCATTAGGTCTGCTATGGCAGTGCCATGTGGTTAGTTGAGGCATGCACCAGACCGGATCTGTACAGTCACAAATAGGCCATAATGACCAGCTAAATTTGGGGGCCCCTTTCAAACTCTAATGGTTTTATACTTACGCCCAAAATCAGTATGATATTTGCATTAGATCTGCTATGGCAGTGCCGTATGGTTAGTTGGGGCATGCACCAGACCGGATCTGTACAGTCACAAATAGACATAATGACCAGCTAAATTTGGGGGCCCCTTCAAACTCGGGGCCCCCCCGGCCGGGGGGTACGGGGGGTGCTAGCGCCGGCACTGTTAATTTGTCTTGTTCACTGACAGCTGATTTTATATTTATATTCGTTTTTGCCATATCAAAATGTTAAACTTTGATGAAATGCGTGACACTGACAATGTTGCATTAATATCTATCTACCATGGGTCAACGACCTCTTCTATGTAACGCTCCACATATAATGCAGCGTCACAACCACCATTTATTTATCACAAAATTTGGTTTCCTCTTATGGCATCCCTTAAGCTTATAGCCTGAGAAAATTCATGAAATCATCTCTTATGAAGTAAAAAACGATTTTTAAAAGCTTGCGAATTTGTGAATTTCAACGTTTTTCATGTTAGAAAGAGGTTAAGAGGCTATGCAACTATTTTATCCTATTCACTGACAGTCAATTTTTATATTTGATTACCGTTTTGTATTAAACCAGTAAAAATCGCTTTGAACAGCCCCTAGCAACAACTGTGCTCAAAGTGTCCATTAAAACCGCTTTGAACAGCCCCTAGCAACAACTGTGCTCAAAGTGTCCACTAAAACCGCTTTGAACAAGCCCTTAGCAACAACTGTGCTCAAAGTGTTCACTAAAATTGATTGCAATAGTTGACTGTATAAAGAGCATGGAGCAGATATAAATACAATACCATGGAAAACCACAAGACTAATTTTAGCTGAATTTTTCTGGGCAGACATTGTAATATAAATGAAGCTACTACAGATACAATGGAGTCTTAAATACGGTTCTGGATAGGAATTTCCAACCACTTGTACATTGTGAAATCTCTCTTAGAAACATCAAAATCTTCTGATCTTTATGTAACTAAGAAAGATGTAGTAATATTCTGTAGCAGCCTCGAACAGTTGATTAAGCATTTCGTGATATCATGTTTCAATCTTCTGAACGTATAAATAGAAACAACAGAACAACATGCTTAATTGAAAGATTTAGTTTCTTCAGTGAGCTAATCACACAATATACTGCCTTGTGGATCTAGCCATTTCAATCTAACCGCAGGTTTATCTGGGTCAACGGCCGCCTTAGTACAAGGTTCCCCAATTCATCTATTTTCATCCCATAATTTATTCATGTTAATTACGCTAATTGGTTGTCAACGTTATAAAGCAATCATGCCAATATACTGCTCAACATTTTAAATAACAAGTTTTTAAACGATATAGAACTAGTAGAACTTTATTAATGATGTAATTCAAGAAATCTAAAAAAATTATTCAATGGTTTTGGTGTGTGGAGGGGAGGGCCAGAGAAGGTCATTGTCTGCAGACATTCTTTATGGATGACCCCTATATCCAGTGTGTGAGAAATGTTAATCTATATGATAACTGGATCTAACATATAAAAAAGCATTCTTTCAGAAAGGCAAGACGAATGAGGCAAAAAGCACATTGTTTGTCAGTATATAACTATATATGTAATTATGTATGAGCTGTGTGTTTGCTGAGTCTCGAGAGATAATGGGCATGTCAGGCCATAACAGGAAAACCAATTAGAGAGCTGAAAACTGGCATCTGGGTCAATCTTTCTTTTTCCAAACATGGGTGCATCACCTGCTGGTGTTATTAGCATGTATCACTGTCTTTCACCAATAATTCTGATTTTCCGCCACCAAACTCATACTCTGCACAATGCACATCCACTTGCAACAAATCACTATCATCATTGTTGGAACACAAAAATATGTGGCCACCAATTGGTTTATTAAGCGGATAGTCCTAATGACTTACTTAATCACCTACTCACTTATCAAGCCAGTCTCTGTTGCAGCTCTGCAACAGACGGAATCAATCAATCAATCAATCAATCAATCAATCAATCAATCAATCAATCAATCAATCAATCAATCAATCAATCAATCAATCAATCAATCAATCAATCACACCTCTGCTGTTCCATTAACCACGGTTACTCCAAGTGACTCCACAGCATTGTCCTTGCGAATGGCCACCACCCTGCCACATGGAATTCGTCGAATTGTCAGCGTTGCATCTGTCTTCCCAGAGCAGGTTTTGAGCATTTTCTTAGCCACAAGTCGACTGTTTGGAGCGACACCGTTGATTGCAATCAGCTGATCGCCAATGTGGAGAAACGAGTGAAACGTTGGACACGTTCGCTGATTCCATCCACTAATCCTTAAAAAAAAAACAAGAATAATCTCAACGAAGTTATTACTCTAATCAGACGAATAACAAGTCACAGAAAAACACAACATGATAGAAAGAGAGGCAAAGAAACCAAGTCACAGGAAATGCAAAGAGTGCTTTGATAGCACCATTCTGTGATGTGCAAGCTTTAATAGCAGAAAAACCCAAGAGGCCAAAGCTAAGACTCATCAGGCTGAGATGATAGCCCAAAAGATGTACATTGTACAAAGCAACAAAAAAATACTGACCGATGAGATAAAGAACAATAAGAAAACAAAACAATACTTAAACAATCATCCACAGACAAAAAATACTAGTATGACACTGGTAATTGTTGTTATGTAATATCCTTCTAAAAATTGTCAGCTTCATTAGCTGCCTGCTAAATGGTGCATTTAACATAAACCAGAATGCTCGAGTCCTACCTGCTGACGTACTACAGTCATACACTCCCAACCCCTATAACTGTTATCTTGCTTCACGCATTGGAACGGATGTTGTTACAAGAACCTCAGTTCACAATAACTGCGGGTTCATGTGCTCTCGGTTGCTGCACCCTCAGTACTTGAAGTTATCTGCCTAAATTACCAACTTGTTAATCAATCAAGTTAATTAGTCATTTAAATGACTATACAGACCAACATTTACTCTGCACAACTGCTTTCACCAACTGCTAGCAAATAATCATCAACTCGTTAATTTATTTTATAGTTTAAGAATTAATTGCCTATACAAAGGTAAAATTAAGAACACTGTCAACATTACAAAATAACAGAAAACATTTGTTGACAATGAAAGATTTACCTGTTTACGATCAAAGGTCCAGTGACAGTATGTCACATTGTCACAACCATAGAAGAGTCAACATGTTTCAAACAGACTCAGATACACAATTACACTTAGCACAAGTAATTTTTAAATAGTTTCCACTCACTTAGTGCTTAGTATTCAGTCCTTTCTGTGCACATTTACCAAACAGCACCCATCCATTCCTGACCATTGTTAGTCCTCCGGGCTCATCCCACGACATCCCTAAGCACCTCAAAAGGCACCTCTGATGGTCTTCTGGTCAACCCCAATTCTTTTCCACTCACGAATCCAGGGCATCACTTGGCAAGCTACATAGTTCAATTGCATCAAAAGCTGAAAATCATGGTATTAATTATCAAATTCAGTGACCTATATCAATTGGCAGAATAATATTCACCTACCAAATTTTACTGAAGCAATCGGTAAATGCAATGGAGTGTTGGCACTGGCTCTTAGGAATGACGACCTGTATTCCCTGTGGACTGCCCATTTCTTCAATCAACTTCTGCACCTGGATTTGCTTCAGCGGCAAGTTGGCACCTTTGAAGAGCACCTTCTGCGACGAATACGGCGGTGGCGAAGGGAAGTCAGCAATCCCAGATGCACAGTTTGCGGAAAGTTCGCCACCAGACGAATCAAGGTCAGCGGGAGATGGTAAACATCGGGTGGAAGCGTTACGAGAACCGGGCAACGGATGGTTGGCAAATCGTGAATCACCGTACCTCGATAGGACCTCGTCCGCTGCGGCTGGGGTCATGGCTTCGTCGTAAGACGGCAGATGAAAAGAAGGGACACTTCTACGATTATTTTCCACTTTGACTTCGCTTGACTCTGGAAACAACGGTACAGCAGATGGAGAAGATATAGGCGACAGCACAGCAGGACGTTCGGCAATTGGTCTGGCACTGTGCCCGATGGATGATGGTGTGTCAGCGCGTGGACGGACTAGTGTCATAGGCGGCAAAGCAGGGGGCGGACTAAAAGAGGGTTCGGGTGAGGCGGTACACTGCAGATACACGGACTCCGGGTTCAGCTGATCATCATAGGTTGCTGCGGCAGACAGCGCAACACTCGACGAAGTCGTTGAACCCGTCGTCTCAGAATCCGCAGCAGACGACTTCGTTACGTTCATGTAGAGATCCTCGGACTCTGGCGATGCAGTCATGTAGATCGAAACATCGTCAGTGACTTTTGGAGAGATTGTCAGATCGTAAGTGTCTTCACACGTCATCTCAGTCGTATGCTGAGCTGTAGGAACGTTTCCATAGCGGACCTCTCTTTCTACATCGTTTTCATCCTGGCCATTTGCATCCAGTGCAAATGGCTCAGTAGGAAAGTTAATTCCACTGGCACGCACCTCCAGATAGTCCCTTTCCGGTACATTGGTAAAGGAACTTCCACTACTGCGCACCTCCAAGTAATGTCTTTCCGGCGGTGGCACGTTCTGCTCGGCTTCTGGATAACGTCTTTCCATAGCAGGTATTCGAATATAATCGTTAGCTCCGTGGGAAGAAGACTAATGAAAATGCAAACAAACCATTTTCATAGAATTATTCACATAGAAGTCCTTCATTGTTAGTTTTAACTGTCTTCATGACACAGAGAAATGTAAAATGCACATTTACGAGGGTACCTCAATTTTAAATCATCCACTGTTAACACCTTGCCTGCCGGAGCCATGTTAAACATTCGTCAATTCAACTGAAATCGCAAAATGTGCCATTAGGTCAAAGTGTGGTCACAGATATACAAATACTTGTATTATTCTAACAAGCACAAATCAGGTGTTTTAAATAAACTAAACTTCAAATGTTGCCACAGGTTGGAACCATTAAAATGCATATATTTACATACAGTGGGCTTAGGCACAGAATAAATTTTCTGATGAACATATATATATATATATATTAATGTCAACTATGACTTTCACTAGCTTGACTATTTGCTTCTGCAATCAAGAAGCAGAAATAAAACAGCCAATCAAAGAAAGAAAATTCTTTATCTGATATTATAATGCATCATCTGGTCATTATTTCAGAAGTGAGTAATAAGTGGGCTGACCTACATAAGCAGAACAATCTGATATAATCACTTTAATATACAAAGTACCACTGCCCAGCGCCCAGTACTTTGAAAGGTACTGTCTTCTACTCAGATTTGCTAACCTCAATAAATCCAAGATTGCATAACTTGTCTTCAATTGCTCTTGACCATTCAAACATCGTATCCCTACAACATTTAAACAAATATATACAAATGATGCTGAAATCTGACTTAAATTATTAAATACTGTCACAGAAAAGCTATTATTTATAATCTTAGTCCAGCCTGTAACTTCTATGACTCATCAACTCTCAATCAGCCTGAAAGCAGTCGCTGATGTTCTGCAGTACTTACGCTTCAGCAAATCTGTAGCCAGCACAATATGAAGTAAAGCCAGACAGAAGAAACTGGAAGCAGACGAATAGAAGCAACATAGATTTTTTAACTTACTTACCAAGTTCTTCTTTTTAAAACCTCAGTGATACAGAGTTCACCTGACACTTTTCCACATGTTTAGCTCTGCAATTGTTTTGACTGAATTATGTTTACTAGACCTGTATGCCAACTTGTCCCCAGGCATGCATTGTACATTCTCAGGACCTTTGAATAGATTACTTGATACTTATAGCTATTTAACATTGAGGACATTCACTATCGATTACCGTAGTCCAACCAGTTTCTTACAGGTTTGTAACTGTAAGAAACATCATATCAGATGGATGAAAGATTAGTAATGGATTACACTGCATCGATTTATTTAACCTATTTCATCTACACATAAATTATATGATGTATATTTGACTAGTCATTAACATTGTTCCAGGCACAATATATGCCTTGCTCTGTCCATTCCTTGCAGTCCACTGTGCGTAAACCAAATATCAGAAAACCGAACTCTCTTAAATTATACATAGAGTGTTCCTAGGGTTTGGAATTGTAATGTACTTACTACGTAACTTATAGTGCTCATCTGTGCTGACAGCTGACAATGTAAATGTAATGCAACCCAAAAGTAGCTTGAGCACTACAAACAATGCTATATTTTTATTGCTATAATACTTAACTGTAATTATAATAGAACCAATGAACCATAGCTTGCCAGGATAAAAAAATTTACTACCAGACTACCAGGTAGTAAATACCCCCCCCCAAAGACCGACCCACACCTCAAAGCGGTGGGGGGTGCCAACAGCCAAGTAAGAAAATGCCTGCTGGGGCTAAGCCATCAGTGGAGAAGGTTTCGACCGAAGTACCACCTAGGGCGCTTCGCGGAGTGGACAGGCCCAGCAGGAACCTTGAAAGAGCTGGCTAACGTGGGCGGCAACCAGTCCCCAAGAAGGGGTTTGTCAGATGAGTGGCGATGCGCTGACAACAAAAGAAAAACACGATTGTAACCTGATGCCAGTAACAGCATCGAGCACCTACGGGCATTGGTCCCTCGGTTGTTGATGATGATGATGACAACCAGGTAATTTTGAACTTGTGGTATAATGGCATCGTAATTCTCAAAATTATTTTGATCTTGTGGCATAATGGCATTGTAATTCTCAAAATTATTCTCAGACTGCATCACAGGTCCCAATGAGTTCAAAAAGGGAACCGTCCATTTGGTCACAACTATCAGAACATCGCAGCATGCGATAAAAAAACTTTAATGAAAGATGGGTGATCCTGGTCCACCTGTATACCTCTGGAACATAGCCACTAGTTCTGATGCTACAGTCCGGAAACTAAAGCTCACCTAGTTGGCGCCACAAGGCTGAGCTGCCTTTCCTTTAGAACCAAGGTGAAGATGTTGATGAAGCGGCTTGTCTTCTGGTCGCGCGTTATCTTATAACACGTATCCAAGAAGATGATGTTCAGCGGACGACTTCCGAATATACTGTCCTCATTCTCGTAGTATTCCAGGTAAGGATCAGTGTGACCCATGACACCAAAGATAAACCATCTCCTCTCCACTTTCTAAAACAAATGCATACAGTTAACTTCAACTCCTCTTTAACTTGTTATCATCTGTTACAACTATGTCATGAAATCTTACTGCACACTTGACAATTTTAATTAATAAACAATCATTATTACTGTATTGTTATCAGGACGATTGTGCATCATTCAACAAAGCTACTATTTAAAATTTTACAAGGACTGTAAACCGTAACTAGAGTCATAAACCTTGCAGATATAAATAAGCACCAAGTTGAACAAACAAGCTAATACAAAATACAATTAAGATAAAGCTGCAAACGGTGACCTTGGATAAGAGTTGCCTTTTTCAAATTCCATTTTCGATAATTAAGGTGGAAATGGTTTGGAGTTACGGAACGAAGATTGGCAAGGAAAAGCTTAAGAGCCACGGTAGGAATTTCCAGTTTACATACCAAGATGTTTGTGTGCAATTATGTAGCAAAGTTAGAAATGACCAGAGCCAAAATTATATTTGTTCAAATGAAATAAATTTTAGTTTTACACATTCAGCGTGAAAGATTTCTATAATTTTTCTAAATCCATTTGCAAACCATTAGGCAAAAATTAGTCTATTAGGCTATGCAGGAATTCAGGAAAACTTCTGTGCTCAGTCTAAGCATAATTGACCTTGGCACAGAAAAGGGACAACTTGCTGCGTAATAACTGTGCTGATAAGCGTCCTCTTGAGTGAGACCACAAATATTGATTCTGAGTCTACTTAATACAGCTTCATTAACTACTTTTACCAAGAAAGTAAAGTAACACATGGTATATTATTACATGGCCAAATTCTACTATTAAATTTCTGCATTTCGTAGGGTTTGGGCAGTGTTATGTTCCGAATAATCCTAAACTTTAGGAGGAGATGGCATGGGCTCCATCAGAAAATTTGACAAGAGGTTTTTCAATGTGATATTTCATTGTAAATCAGACTCCACAGAAGGGTTTAGTGTGAAATTTTCCTTTGAAATAATTTGTAACATAATTTCCATGGCGAAAACAGTAGGCCTATAAGTTTATACCCCCAATCACCATTGAAAAGCATTTAAACTCATGAGACATGAGCAACATCAAGTCATAACAAAAGTAGTAAAACAGACTATAATTATAATTGCATAAATTATTACATAATTTAGGCACCTATGCAGTTAGTGGGCTTCTTCCATTTGCTACACTATATTTGCCACTAAAAGAATTCTCGTATTAGAAAAAATCAACTCAATTATGAACAAAATTATAAGAATCCATCAACAAATAGAACATTGAAGAACAATGTGAGGGTAGAAGCAAAAAGCACCAGACAATTAATAACTCGAAATATTCCATATATTGCAGTGCAAGGAACTTATTTCCAACTTTAAACATCTGCGTTTTGTTTATGTAGGTTCCATTAAAAATTCAGATCAAAAGGGTTCTTTATGAAAAAAAGGGAAGCACTAGCAAAGGAACACAGCAGTCAGATGTGCCAAAAATAACTGTGACATCCTTGCATCAAAAGTCAGCAGTCTAGAAAAACAGCATGTACCAATGTCAGGAGCATCAGGGCTTAGAGTGTGGCTGGACGGTCATGGACGGTGTCCATGCACTTATTTTAAAATCTGAATGCCGTCCAGCCACTTATTGGCCAGCACAGCCTGGAAAGTAAGGGATGCCCAGCCACTTCTTTTTCAAAGGTAAGGGCATCCAGGCACTTATTTTTCCACACTTTAAGCACTGAGTAGCATATCAAACACAGTTGATATTGAGAGAATAGTTAGAAAATGTCAATATTTCATTCAGCTTAATCAGGATGTATGTTACGAGTCTGTTCATTAACCTACCTTAAGTGAAGAGCCAAGTCGAGACGCGTTCGGCAACTTCTTCAGATAGCCTTGCTTAATGATCGTTCGCTGCATCGTCTGTCGATCGCGAGTATTTCGGTCGTGAGCTCGCATCTCCACGAGATGATTCGACAGCGTACGACGTGCGAGTATATTACTTGCCATGTTCAACTAGGCCAGAACTGAGCACTTACTGAGTGTCTGGGTAGTTTAAATACTTGGTGTCATTCAGCTGCCACGTCATTTCAAGGGTTCAACATACTGGTAATTGCAGCAGTGTTTATTCAGCCCTTATTTGCATGGACTCTGTGCATGCTTCCATGTGGAAACACGATGTTCATAAAGATCTTTAACAGTTCACCATCCTTTGCACAGTAAACATAGGAATTTGGAGCATGTTTCTTCAACATGTATGATCCAGACTATCAGCTGAAAAACAAGAACATTTTATATCAACGTCATTTAATTTAAAATCCAGAGCATGATATTTGCCATCAATACGAAGACACACTTATGCAAAGAGTCAATGACGAAAAAGCCTAATCACGTGCATAAAACATTTGATTCTCAGTTCTACTGCGAACATCGGTATATAATGACATGAAAAACTGTTTCCTCATGGACCACTCAGATACTACTGAACTTCAACTCAACTCAATAGTGTCCTCCAATGCTGTTTCTTGCAAGCTATTTCTCAGAGCTCTTTAAGTTTCAGTAAGTGTTCATAAATACTGTCAATTCCAGTTTCTAGAGTCCATATATAAGCAGTGATTGCCTAAACTTTAAACCAACTAGAAAGTTCTGCAACTTGTTACAGTAACTAGAATAAATGATATACCACAGAGAATCCAGATACCTCATTGAACTATAATTAGCCAGTAAAGAAAATCTCAAACCACGGACCTCTGCATCACTAAATATCAGACTGAACGGTAGAATTACCCAATATAGTGCACATCGATATGGACTTGTAAAATGTCAACATTTACATGACATCCATCTAATGACAAAGTTTGAAGCCTGTTCAAATTTAGATAGAGGCCTACCTTAAAAACAAATTACACATGCCACTAGTAGACTGATACGACAAATTATGCATGAGGATATATCCAAATGAAAACTAGAGCTAGCTAAGCCTTACACAGAATTAAATAGCTGGCCTGAAAGCCTGCAAGCAGATATAACACATCAAACACTACAGTTTTAGAGTCACGTGTCGTGTCAACTCTCTCATAAACTGATAGGCTCTCAGCCATTCTCATAAACATTATCATATATACTGGTTAAGCTTGGTATACATATCAGGATATGCGCGAGCATCACTGATCTAGTTGCACATGAGGCCTGATTATAAATGTTTTAACTCCTCCTCACAAGTGCTGAAAGCCTTGGCATCCTTCAGGACTGAAAATGATGGCAAATCAGTGTCTGTTTCATAGAACCACACTATAGCAAAACGTTTCACATGTTAGGTCGCAACTATTGCAGCTGCACATGCCTAACACCCCCTCAATAAAACATGGATGTCTTAGTTTAACTCAGTTTATCGCATAATACACGACCATGGAATGGATACAAAACAGTGAGTGCTGTAGGCTATGTATTGAAAGTTTAACTTCAGATTGGTTCCAAGTAAAAAAAGGATTGAAACAGGACTGCATAATTGTACCAATCCTGTACTTGCCACTGAGGGACAAGATCATGAGTGCTCTTGAAGAAACTTGGTGGGTTGAGAATTACCGTGACTCTAGTGAAGAATGTCTTTCAACAGTAGTTGTAAGTTGCTCAAAATTTGGAGCGCTCTACATACTCTTCAAATAAATGAATTCTTGAAATAAATGAATTTTTAAAAATGAAAGAATTATTGAAATGAATGAATTACTGAAATGAATGAATTACTTAAATGAATGAATTCTTGAAATGTGTAGTCATTGAAGAGAATAATCAGGGTGGAGATGATTTAAATCGGTTGATTTAAATCATTGATTTAAATCACGATTTAAATCGGTAATAAAAATCACGATTTAAATCGAATAGTGAAAATAAATTTCAATCAATGCTTTTGTGCCACACAACTTGCAGGTTTGTTTCCTTTCACTTAGGGGGGGGATGGTTCAGTACGTCCTCGTCATCTCCCCTGGGCAACAGGACCTGGTCCTGGCTAAATCTGAACCAGGGAAGAGGGAGAGACCTGATCAGTCGCCTTTCACACCAACTGATCATGAAACTCAAATATGGAAAGCTCTACTTACAACACTCGGGTTAGAGTCCCGATCATTTATGATGTTGGATTACTGCTTGGATCTGGCACTACAGGTGCTTGGTAAAGTTTGGAGCTCGAAGGGAATAGGAAAAGCCACAAAAGTTCAGATGTATGAGACATTGGTGCCGAGTGCATTGCTGTACAACTGGGAGACTTGGACACTGAGGGAAGCACAGAAGCAGCGGCTGAGGGCGTTTGGCGTGCCTAAGAAAGATAGAAGGTGTCACGAGAAGGGATAGAATAAGGAATACAGAGATATACAACAGACTGAATATTCTGCATGACATAATACACAAAATTCAGAGCAAACGGCTACGCTACTTTGGCCATGTAACCAGAATGCGGGACGAGAGATATCCAAAGATTGCTGTCAACGGATATGTGCATGGAAAAAGGAAAAAGGGAAGACCAAAGAAGAGATGGTTCGACATGATACGAGAGGACTGTCTGGATATGGGTTGGTCCATACAAGAGGCTACACACAAAGCCCAAGAAAGAGAGAAGTGGAGATTTTCCATAGCTGGGCGGTTGTCATGTGCGAAAGCATCGTCAAAGCCATAAGTCATAAGTCATATATACCACTTCAAAGGGGTTAATTTGTATTGTATAACTGCAAAGCTAAAGAAGGTAATAATTGTTACCGAATACCAAATATCAGTTACAATAATGCATAGTGGCTTGATACCCACATGGAGGCAGTAAATCCAAACTTAGAACTAGTAGAAAGAAATCGGATTTAAATTTTAAAAATCGGATTTTTTATTTTTAGTTAAAAAATCATGATTTTTATCCACCCTGTATTGTATAGCTGTAGAATTAAAGGTAATAACTGTTACCTAATGAAGCATGTGACTTGATACCAAAAAAGGCACTACATACAAAATACGAACTATAAGAAAGAAATCCGATAAAAATCAAAAAAATCCGATTTAAATCAAAAAAATCCGATTTAAATCAAAAAAATCCCATTTTTTGATTTTTATTAAAAAAATCACGATTTTTATCCACCCTGAGAATAATACAAATAGTAAAATACTGCACATCACTACAACCCTCTGAGTAGGTTTCTTGAAGAGGCACTATATAAATTCTCGAAATGAATGAATGAATGAACCCATACCACACCTCATCATCACAAGTGGTGAAAGCAGGAATGGTCAGAGGTCTTGTTGGGTCAAAATAACACTGGTCCAGGTTTACACCATTTGAAGTATACATCTAAAATATACCTGGTGCAATAATGCATCATTATTACTACATTCAGCCAATAATTCTTGTGGACCATCCAAAAATTGAATTGCCTGAGCAGTCAATAGGACACCCAATAGGCATTGTATCACTCCCATCATTACTCCCTTGGCTGAAAAAATTATCCCACCACTCCTTCAAACCCTGAACTCATGAATTAAAATTCTGAAATCCTCCATAAATTCTGTTTTCTCTATAGGTCTATAATTCATCACAATGCTCTCAACCTAATAAGTGTCTTCACAAACTCACCCTCCGAGAGAGGCGAATTAAGGCATGTTCAACATGTTCGGCCAAACAGCGCCCCACGTTTGTTAATCCAGCGCTGATCTCCAATCATCCCACTCTACCCTAACAGACCCATACTTCACTAACATTGCCAGTCTCCCCAGTAACTGCTAACCTTAAGTCCTTTAACCATTCCATATTCCACACGGCACCTTGACTCTGGAATGAATTGCCTCCTGAAAAGAGTCCTGAATGCTGAATTGCTGCCGCAAAATGTGGAAAAATTCATGAGGGAGATTACGCCTCAATTCATCTCGTCGGCGTCGCTCACCAAACATTATATTTTTGGACAAATTCCCAAATTCTGTCACGTCTCCAGTCTCCACCTACGCTGGAAACCTTAGGCTGGCTCCCTACCCTGTTCTGGTGCAGCAATGTCAGCTGGTCGGTTCAAAACTATATTTTCCCTGTACTGGAGTTGGGAGTGCCTCTGAATTGTCCTCTTGGAGGTGCCATAGAAATTTATGAATAAATTAATAATCTGCCTTAAGTTACTTTATCACTCCCATGGCTCTCCATTCAAAACAAAAAGCATACTTTTATGTTCCCCTACATCTCTGGTCTGCTGTGACCCGAATTTTGTTCTTCACGTGCTTTAACAGTAGAACTCATCTAGGCCTTACTTGACGTCTCGCTCGCTCATAATCTGGAGCCCTGTGCAGCCAGCATTTAGCACTTTCCGAATCTACGATTACACCATGCTGCTTCGTTACAGCTCAAAGCACATAAACTCACATTACACGTTCACATTAGGCATAAGCCTACATAACTTCGTTATTGTACGGTATGCAAAAATTGGCAATCCTCCGAAGTCCGGTCCCAAATTATTTCACAGCATTTGTCTTACCGTCACTTTACAAACCGTTCATATCGACTACTAAATATTGTAATTGGCGCACAGCATTTGCAGATAACTGCCGAATTGCCCAAAAAAATTTGTGGCTCACCAAATTCTACGAGACATCTTCCACTCAACAATACTTCCTTGATTATCGACGATCCAAGCAAACAATTCGCTGGAAACAGAATTCAAGGTAACGCGATAACTTTCCACCACATTAAACGAAGTAAGTGGCATCAATAGGCGAGCACATCATGATGAAATTTAATACATCACACAGTGGGGAAATAATTATACTATTAGTCCGACATCGCTCCTATCCTCACTTTCCACAACTTCCTTGTTTTCAGAAACACAGCGCCAGCTGCGCCACCTAGCGATCAAGTGTGCCGCAGCTGCTGACGCTGTAAGTAAGTAAGTATAGCCTTTATCATTCCAATAATTATGCAAACGCACAATGGATTATCGACAAATAACAGTGTTTAAGTGTAGAAAAAGAAGTGCATGGACGCTCATCACTTCTCCATGCTCTGCTGTCCAAATAAGTGGCAGGACGGCGTTGAGATTTGAAAATAAGTGCCTGGACGCCGTCCATGACCGTCCGGTCACACTTTAAGCCCCGCAAATAATGCAAAATAACACACAGAAGTAATAATAAGATATCAAGTGATCAAGTTCTTCGGACCATAATCATAATTGCCAAACTTCTAACGTGCCAATCGAAAACCATGCGTGGGGCACCAGCTTATTTACAAGCGCTGCATTGAGTCAAAAGAGTGTCCGTAACAGTAGTCCAGAGGAGGTCCGAGTCGGCTGTCATAAAATCAGAGGTTCTGAACAGCGTAGCTTACGGTAGCTATATTAAACAGCGCAGATAGATATATTAAACAGCGCAGAATAGATAATGTTTAATCTATTCTGTCATAACAACTAAAAATGTACAGCAGGCGTATGCATAGGCCCTAAATTCTCTAACTTCCTTAGTGCAATTTTCGCCACTGCTAATTGCGAATTTAGATAACCATTAACTATGCTGGAGTTTTTATGAGATTCTGCTGTATAGCCTTTCTACAAAGTGCCTTTCTATTCTGCGTTGCACAGCCGTCTGACTGACTCTTTCTGTTTTAATCATTTAGATGTCGCCTGTGAATAAGCTGGAGCACAGCTATAGTATCAGGGACCTAGAACCACAGCGCTGTAAGGCCTGAACCCATAACTCTCTCGGCCGGTGTTAAAAAAAAATTTTGAGTAGGCTACCTTATGGCTTAATTCTATGCATTGTTACTCTTGCAATAGGCCACCATACAAACATACATTTATGCATACATATATGCATACATACATGCATACATATATGCATACATATATGCATACATACATACATACATGCATACATACATACATACATACATACACACATACATACATACATACATATATGCATACACACACACACACATACATACATACATACATACATACATACATACATACATACATACATACATACATACATACATACTTATGCTACCATAGGCTGTCATTTATTTGTTAAACATCATTCTTGTTGGCTACATAAAAAAACGGTTATGGTTTCTTGTTCAGATCCAAACAGAATTCAATTTTAACGTAATCAAATGCCATCGAACAACTATAGGATAATAGAGTTATAGGCCGTAAATAGGCTAACGTGGACTTCTTAATTGAGATTTATTTTGTGTAGATATATTTTGTCAAGATCCCGGACGTACGCACCCACACAAATAGTCTAAATCTGGCGACCTCCCTTTCTTGCATAAGTAATAATATGGACAGACCCTTACGATCAAGTTTGTCTAGTCACATCTGCTACAACATAAATTTGAACCTCAACTGGAGCACTGATAGTGTCAAGACACATGCTAAATCTTGTCTTTCTACCTTCATGCGTGTTCACTGTTCAACTATCTCGGTCTTTTCTTTCTTTCACTGTCACCAATTGTAGCTTGTTCAGCCAGTAAACATCGTGGATGCCTGCAAAAGTGCACATTGAGCAATGGGCGATTCCCCCTTCTCCATTTCACATCTGAGGACTTTTGGCCCACACTACGCTGAGAATATGTAAACTGTTTTCATGTTTTGCTACTCCTGGATTAATTTCTGTGGACACAGCCTTTACGAGGACTTTAAGTTTGGCTATATACTACTGTATAAATAAATGTGCATGTGACAGTGTGCAGGCATAATAAAAAGTTTTACTAGTGCAATGTCCATAATTATTCTATTTCTCAAAATTTCTGTTTTGTATATATATGCATTCAGACTACTAACTGTATATGCATAGGACATTCGTTTACATGTATGCATCTATTATACACAGCAGTTTACAATGGTAATTGGTACTGAGGGGACAGGTCGATAAAGAGGATGTCTGGCTATAACTATACTTCTAAATACATAACAAATTATAATATGCAAATGTACAAACACAGATGTACGTGTCTGTGTGAGTACAAATACAAATGAAGCGATGATTCTCTGCCCAGTACAGTATTTTTATTCTTGATGCTTGATAAACTAACCTCAATAACAGTAAATAAGGGTTTCATGGGATAGGAAAAATCACTTAGAGCAGTGCATGGTTACCAACCTTTTTTGACTTTAGGGCCACTTTTTCTAAGTTGAAGGACGCGAGGGACACTTTTTTTAGTTGAAGGACATTTAGGGGCCACAAGGCTAAAATACATTTGACTAAAAGCATATAAAATTGTTATAATTGAATCAAAATAGGATGCTTGACGTTATTTCTAGATGTCAAAACAAAATAATTTGTAATAGAAAGCAATTGTGTGTTCTATCCAGTCCAAATTGTCAATTTTTCACATATTTTTGCTAATTCTTTGAGAAATGGCCGTATTTTTAAGCCTGGAGGGCCACTTTCGGCCCGTGGGCCACGTGTTGGGAACCACTGGTTTAGAGGTATCCCAGTTCACCACTGGAATGGAACATGAAATTATATATAAAAAATGAAGTTGATTCAGTTGGATGAATGGTATAGCCAAGCAGCATTGTGGCCTTTGAATATATTCACACTCCACAGCTAGCTTGCAGGGGCATGTGGATACATATGCCACAATATAACCTTCCTTGTCTAAAGTGGCGTCACCATGAGGTGATTTGGGGTGGTTTTAACCACCCCACTCTGAAAAATAAGACCCACACAATTTATTCAAATCTGCTAGGTTTTCATTCGGGTATAGTGGGGGGTAAAGGGGGAGTCGAGCAATAGTGACCTAGACTCCTAGTCATTAAAAAGTCATAACCACCCCCCTTTCTAGTCTAATATCCACCATTTGATTTTCAAACAGGACGAATGAGTTAAAAGAAACACGTGTGGAAATAATTCACTTTAATTTTTAGTCTCTTTCTGCTTCATTCAATTAAAGTAACCATGATGGGTTGCCAAACTCCAACCTCTCATGCAGTGATGCTATGAATGACACTCTCATGTCTAACTGTACAGCTTTGTTGAATGCACGGACATAATTTAAATCCTCCAGACCATACCTCGGTCCAGCTATAATTGAAATAGAAGTATCACATTAAATATCACGATTGAAAATGTTCAGCCGTGAATCAACAAAGTCTTCCTAAAAACTAGAGTAATCTGAAACTGCCTGTACAGTTTTCAGCGACAACCTGCAAAGGCTGTTAAGAAATAAGGTCCCATGAACAGCCTCCTCAAGACTTCCAACAGGGCCTCCAGCCCTGGGATATCATGTAGAAATCTGGACCCTGACCATCAGCACGACTGTCAATGGTAAGCCAAGAACAGTGAGCCATTCACATTTGATTCCTGCTCAGACATCAGTCATTTTCAGTCAATGTTCAGCCTTGCAAAAGTTAAACCGCTAGATTTCGTGAATCACAGACACAGTCAAGTTTTAGGCGATACTCAAGACATCCAAAGTTCAGACAAAGATTTCATTTTGGCTTAAAAAATTTCAGCTTTGATCTTGTCAATGAAGCCAACTTTTCGCCGAAGAGCGTCATTTTTTCTTCGTCGTATCGAGGATAAGGTTGATCCCCCATTCTACTTCTAGTCTGCAATTCGAAGAATTTACTAGCTTGGCAACTTGTTCGCCGAAGCAGATCTGAATCTGAAAACAATAATAAAAAAAATATATGTTTAAAGTGCATCGAATCATTACAAACACAGAGATCTGTTTCAAGCAGAGATATATGGAGGAAAGTATAACTTCAAAGGCACACAAATAATTTTCACATTGATAAATTATATTGTAAACAGCATTCCGGTATCTATAGTTGAATTCACTAAGGAGCTGCGTATGCTTCAGCCTCAAACAATCGAGAGTCAAAATGGTTTATGAATTCTCAGTCTTTGCAGCTGTCCTGATTGATCAAGGGGCATATTTTGAACCAACTCCTCCTACCGTGGAGGCCACAGCACTATTCCATGAGGCCGAGAGTGCACAATTGAATTATCTCTATGTAGGACAACCAAACGAGGAAATAATTTTTGACAGGACGCTTTACCTTATTTTAATTATTATGTAAACCAAAGCGAAGTATAAATAGTTGGTCATCATAAAGAAAATAATTACACTGGATTTAGGATGGTGTGTGTGATTTTAAAATAATTGGTTTTTGATCAGATATATAGATGATGTACAACGTATGTATATTACCATGTATGTACACCAAAATTCGGATAGCAATTGGTTAATTAAAAAATATTCTTATCTTATCTTAAACGGTTGATTCAGTTTGTACTATACGAAATCATAACGCATTCTGCACACACTAGGCAGTCCTCAAATAATATGTGACACATGCGCTCAAAATCCGTCGTTTGACGTTTTTGACTTTTTTGTTCCGTTATATTTTACAGTTATTCTGCTTCAAAATGCTTTTTACAGGATGAAAATATCTTTTTTCTAACTGAAGATAACTGAAATTATATTCGTTCGATTCTGTAACTTGTAGAATCACAACAAGGGAGAAAATTGAGCTCAAAGTTTCAGCACATTTGTGTCATAAAAGTCCTTAGTAACCATTAATTGAATATTCTGCAATTTTGCTGGTCAATAAATGGGTATATTATGTATCGAATACAGCAAACGGCATCCAATTCGAGCAATTACTTTCCACATTGGGACTGAATTACAGGCAAATGCTGAATAACCGAAGACGAATGAATGAGTCAGTGAAATAACATAGGACAAACAAACGCTTCCAAGATCGAGTAGCCTACTCGGCCAGGAGCGACATAATTATATCGAACCCTATGAGTGTAATATTTCAAACACACAATCAACCAGGCACTACAAGATGTGGACCTTTGTCCATTTATAATGTAATTAATGTAAACATTGCAACTGATAAGCAGTCTCTTACGAGTAGGCCTATTGCCCTATCGGCTCCCTCAAAGAAATATTTACCTAACAGCTTAGTCTAGAGAGAAGCATGAATAAAACAAGACAATTGCGTCCGATTGGCCTACAATTTGAACGTAGTATGATAACTCAAGCAAGTCTTTTCAATTCTTAAAAGGAATTTTAATTAGGACTATCTGCACACATAGACACTAATATTGTTCCTATTTATTATCTCGTACACACATCGCTCAAACGCGCAAACACGGTAGGTAGAGTAGATCAGAGCCGATTCAATTTGCATCAAGTTACCAAAAGCCAGTGCTAATCAAACTTCCTATAGATCTACAATGATTATTATGCTGGGTGGCCACTGAGGGGTGGGCTGTGGATGCGTGGATTGCCAGTTTAGCCATGTTTGCCAAAGTAATTGACCGCTTCGTTGATCTCGATCTCAGTACCTCTCATTCTACAAGCCAGCGTGTTATCCAATGAACTATACCCCTAACGAACAATCAACCAGGTTGCGCTTATCACAATTTGAGCAGTTTACAAGACGTTCGCTATTTCCTATTTAACGATGTAAAATAATATTTATACAAATTCTTTCCAAAGCTAACGCTACTTGTAGGCCTGAGTAAGAAAAGGAGCAACAGAACATTTTCGGGTTATATCGAACCCTATGAGTGTAATATTTCAAACACACAATCAACCAGGCACTACAAGATGTGGACCTTTGTCCATTTATAATGTAATTAATGTAAACATTGCAACTGATAAGCAGTCTCTTACGAGTAGGCCTATTGCCCTATCGGCTCCCTCAAAGAAATATTTACCTAACAGCTTAGTCTAGAGAGAAGCATGAATAAAACAAGACAATTGCGTCCGATTGGCCTACAATTTGAACGTAGTATGATAACTCAAGCAAGTCTTTTCAATTCTTAAAAGGAATTTTAATTAGGACTATCTGCACACATAGACACTAATATTGTTCCTATTTATTATCTCGTACACACATCGCTCAAACGCGCAAACACGGTAGGTAGAGTAGATCAGAGCCGATTCAATTTGCATCAAGTTACCAAAAGCCAGTGCTAATCAAACTTCCTATAGATCTACAATGATTATTATGCTGGGTGGCCACTGAGGGGTGGGCTGTGGATGCGTGGATTGCCAGTTTAGCCATGTTTGCCAAAGTAATTGACCGCTTCGTTGATCTCGATCTCAGTACCTCTCATTCTACAAGCCAGCGTGTTATCCAATGAACTATACCCCTAACGAACAATCAACCAGGTTGCGCTTATCACAATTTGAGCAGTTTACAAGACGTTCGCTATTTCCTATTTAACGATGTAAAATAATATTTATACAAATTCTTTCCAAAGCTAACGCTACTTGTAGGCCTGAGTAAGAAAAGGAGCAACAGAACATTTTCGGGTAGGTGCGCATGCGCAGTATCGAAAGTCAGTCTCGTAAACCAATAAGACTCTCAGAAAACTGGGTCGGAGGCGTGGTTGTCACCTGGCCATTACAGATGCTAAACTTTATAGCCAAACTTTGTCACATTCAAGTAGGTGGCAAAATTTACCAGAACCGTCTAATATCATTTTATGGTATAATCTATCACGCGGTACACATGGCTACAAGAAATAGTCAGGTCAGCTTATGAAAACTCGGTCGTTCATGGCGAATTTTAGCTTTGAAAATAGGCTATTTGAGACCAAGATTCAAAGCAAATTCTTACACCACATGCGCCAAAAGTCACTTTTCATCCACTAATCATTTGTATTCAACATTTCTTATTGTAGATATTGAAAGTAGACATATTTTTAAATAATAATACACTATAAAACAATTTTCCATATTTTTGACCCCTGTCGCCTGTTTTGCCTTTTATCTCTCTATCTAGATGCGACAATCGACGGGAAAAGAAAGCTTGTGTCACATATACACAAAATAGGAAAGTTGGTTAAGCAGTTATTTCCTGCTATTTAGTCAGTGCATCGCACAGCTCACTGTTTACTTCCAAGATTATGCCTCTACAAAATTCTGCTGCTCGGTTACAAGGGCACTTGTAAGGAAACGATTAGTCCAGAGCCGTCCACTCAGCTAGCTTTTAGCTGCAGACCGCGGTGCTGATTAACAACCACTATGGCAAGCTACGATAACAGATGGCTGAATGTTTCATGTCAATTTACTTCCAGTTCATTAGCTAATTGTTTGGCACTGAAATGGTCTGACAGCTCGTCACAAGTTCAGTTTGAGCCAGTCAAGATAGGTCTACACTCTCCAGTGTAGCTGGGTTACTAATGCAGTGACAGTTTTTGACCATGTTTATTTTATTCAACTATCTTTAATCTTTATATTTCTTTCTTTTATTTCTGCATCTCTTTCATGCTAGTATATCCCTTTAATCATAGCTACTTCACATTTAGTAAATGTTCAGTTACAATTCTTACGGTCAACTGTGATAAAAGAAAGCCTAGAGAACCTTTGTGCTGTCGTCGAACTTTGTCTGTACTGAAGGCTTGAACATGACCAAAACTTAGCCGATGCAAAAGACCACGTGGATTTCTGCCTTTGTCCTAAACATTTCCAAATATTTTGTTTCATGTAATAGTGATCAAACAGCCGTAACATTTCAATAACCAGACAACTTTTAAAACTTTGATGATAATTCTAATTACATTAATGGCTTAGACATCTGAGATGGGAGCAGTCATGCCATGGTGTGGACAAATCTAAGTGGAAAACTAACTCATATCAGTGGCCCTGGTAGAACAAAAGCAACACGCTGAATAGTGGCATGGCTGTGTTACGGTACTATAGATATTGTCATTGTTAATATTATTTTGGATTGATCCCAATTCAATAATATATACATACTTATAAACATAATCGACAGTAAGCAAATCCTCATGAAAGTAGGCAATGTAACATTGTGGGAGCAATCAGTGCACCAAAAGGAACAAGTCATGCTTAGCATGGGCTAATTGACATTGAGAAGTGTGACAAGACGATGGTCAGTAACTAGTAATAGCCGCAGGGAGTATTATAATGCATCCAATTTTAATTAACAACGAAACAATAATGACAAGGCACAGTAGCAAATACAACAGAAAAAACAAACAAATTGAACTCATCAGTGAAGTAGATAGGAAGATGAGGCCGATTGTATAACTGGATATAAAAGCTTAAAATTGATGAAAGATTAAATTTGATGCTGTAATCAAACCTAAAACAGCTAATAATCTGACAGTTTTCATTTTATACAAGAGGCAAGCACAATCTGTTTCACCTCAGTTGCTTTGTGTCTTTCCATGAGGACAAATTTCCCACTGTTATCTTTCCATGCCAGCTGTGCCAGAAGAACACTTTCATCATCAATAAGGATTCGTCTAGATATTGGAGGCCTGTGTGGAGAGTTGGTTGGATCGGAAGAACCAGATGCGGAGGCAGGCGGATGTATCTCCTCGCTCAGAACGTAACTGTAGGCATCCTGAGATCGGCAAATCTCACCAAGAACCTGGAAAGCATAAAATTATCAAATCCCAAAAATGATTTTTATAATATGGATGAAGATAATGTGAAATACACCAATACCAATTTCACAACATTCATAAAACACTTTACTGAGTCATTAGGTTGAAACTGTATAAGAGTCTAAAATCTGAAAAAATTCAACTCTGTCAGGTACAACAAAATATGATTCACTGGCACTTCTTCATCAGTTAGCTTCACCAGCTTCATCAACTCCATCAGTCTTCATTTGCATTCATCTTTTTCTATTGACATATACACTACAACCTCTCTGCTTCAGCAAAATGTAGACTGTAAGTCAACTTAAAAAGGTTGTTTAGCTGCAGCTTCATTTTTGGCGCCACATTGGTTGATACTTTTTGCATGTTATAGAAATTGTTTATCACAAAGCAGCTGCCATCAGTGACTTAAATCAGTGGTTCCCTCCCGTGGCTTGCAGGCCAAAAGTGGCCCACCAGGTCTAATAACATGGCCTCATCTCTCAAAGAATTAACAAAAATATATGAAAAAATCGACAATTTAGAAAGGATAGAGCACATAATTATTTTCTATTACAAATTATTTTATTTTGACATCTATAAGTAACATCGAACATTCTATTTTGATTCAATTATAATTTTTTTAATTCTTTTAGCTAATTAAATTTCAGCCTTGTAGACTCCAAATATCCTTCAAACTTAGAAGAAGTGGCCTTCGTGTCCTCCAACATAGAAAAATGGCCTACAGACACAAAAGGTTGGGAACCACTGATTTAAATAGTAATACTTCACAAGAAAAGGACATTAACTGCGTGGCTACCTAAAGTTCAACAACCCCTTTTAAAACTTGCATTAAAGCAAATTACATTACGCTTACAATGAAATTAAACTTTTACTGTGCTCATAAATTCATGTTAACTGTTCTGAATCATGGTGAACTGTAATACCTTCCGCTGAGTAGTCACTCATACCTGCGCAATAACGTCTTGAGCACAACTGGATACTGGGACTTGGAGAATGGTGTACGGAATGCCGGAAACTGTGCTGTGAATGCAGACGAGAAAGGACTGAGGGTCACAGTCGGATCCAGACTCGGACAACAGTGAACCTTCGTGTCTCTGCGTGTCAGAAAGAAAGTCATTCTGTACTACTCAGGCCAGATTTTTTAATAATAAAAAAAACAATCAGAGACTATTGCTCTGGAAACCATGTTTGCCAGTAATGAAGAGAAAATCTTAGGCTTTCACTTGCAGCTAAAGGAAGGATAAACCATACAAATAAGTACGGTACTTAATTTAATCCTATGACTTCCATAATAATAAATAGGGTAATGAAACACAAAGAATCAATTGACGGTTCATTAAAGAAAAATAATCACATTCATTCTCCGCTAGAGAGACAAACAAGAGCAATATCGTGGTTATTTGAGCAAAGACGAGCTGCAGCATAGAAAATCGTGCTGAAACACAGCTTGTAAGAAGCCAGTGGACTCGTGATACTTTGCACCAACGCAGACTGCAGAAGCTCTTGTTAAAACAGAACTGCAGTTCTACAAATACAACATTTCCCGTGCATGTGTTGACTTCTGTACATGATGATGCGTCATTTCATAATCCTAACTAAGAAGATACTGAGGAAGTCTTACATTGCTGTTCCTCTGTAGAATGAATCGACCGGTTCCTTTCCACCTGCTCTGCACCAGCCAGACCCTCTCCTCCATGCCAATCACCCTCTGTGATCCACTTCCCTTCTCCGTCTCCCAGTTCCTCTGGACATCCTCCACCAACATGTAGCTGTCAGTCTTCTCCTCCGCTCGACCAAGCTGCACCAACACCTAAGCAGGAACAATGACGTCTTTCAATCAAATCAATCAATCACAAATCGATATTGGGACCAATCAATCATTGATCTAAGGACTTCTTTAATTAGCAGTTGAGTAAATATTGATCTTATAGTATTAATTATCATCTGTGTAGCGGTGCTAACAATGAATTTTAAGATTATAACAGATTGGATGTTGGCATTCATTGTCTTAGAAAAGACAAGACAATAGATCTCACCTGTTGAATGGCATCAATGGCTAAGGTATCAGGTGAGATCTTCAGAATGACGTAATCGTCATTGGTTGAGATGTTGATGAAACAAAAGCGACGTTTCAAGCTACCAGAGCTTCCTAATAGACCAGGCTTGGAATCTCAAAATGGCACTCCTAGAAGCAAATCATGTAACAATTTGCTAACCGGTGTTTCTAGACTAATTTGACCCTGCTGAAAACGAAAATCGCTGTTAGCAAGCTGGATTTTTGGCCGTTCAATGGGAAAACAAGATGGCGGACAAAATGGCGGTCAGTTGCTTCAAATGGCTATAAGTAAAGTATTGTATGTGACAGGAACACGATTTTAGACTCTAAATTAAGATTATAGAGTGCAAGGAATACAATGGAACCAAATACACATATGTAGCACTGCAAGAAAATCAAAATGGCGGACAAAATGGCGGCTAGAATATTAAAATGGCTGTAAGTGAAGTTATGTATGCAGTGGAATCATGATTTCAAAGTCTAAAGCAACATTTTCGGGGTCAAGGAATGCAATGGAAGCAAGTTAACATATGTGGTACTGCACGGAAACCAAGATGGCGGACAAAATGGCGGACAAAATCTTAAAATGGCTATAAGTGAAGTTATGTATGCAATGGAATCATGATTTTAGGGTCTAAATCAACATTTTCGGGGTCAAGGAATGCAATGGAAGCAAGGTAACATATGTTGTACTGCACGGAAACCAAGATGGCGGACAAAATGGCGGACAAAATCTAAAAATGGCTATAAGTGAAGTTATGTATGCAATGTAATCATGATTTCAGGGTCTAAATCAACATTTTCGGGGTCAAGGAATGCAATAGAAGCAAGGTAACATATGTGGCATTGTACGGAAACCAAGATGGCGGACAAAATGGCGGATAAAATCTTAAAATGGCTATAAGTGAAGTTATGTATGCAATGAAATCATGATTTCAGGGTCTAAATCAACATTTTCAAGGTCAAGGCATGTGATGAAACCAATGTCACATATATAGCACTGCCTGGACACCAAAATGTCGGCCAAAATGGCGGCCAGATTATCGAATTGGCTGTTAGTGAATTTCTGTATCTAATGAATAAATCAATTCAGAATGTAAATGAGAATTTTCGGGATTAAGGAAAGTGATGAAATTAAAAGCACGGAATATATTATGTGACACTGCCAGAAAACCAAAAACCAAAATGGTGGACAAAAACTTCAACTGGCTATGAGTGATGTCTTGAACATATGCGATGGAGACTTGATTTCAGTCTGGACTAGTAATTTCCAGGTCATGTGCTTCCAACAAAATCACATGCAGTGTTATGCAGTGAAATTGTCATACCTATAGTGAAATTTTTTAGTAGCCTATGACTGCACTGCAGTTTAACTATTGCTGGCTTTATGTATATACAGGATGCATGCTTCAATGTTTCATAACTTGATCTATCAATAGTTTCAACTTTTCATGACTTGACGGATATAGGGTAGGCCTACCGTAGAGTCAATTCAGGCCTTGCTACTGTCAATGCAATTGCACCTGAGTGCACATGACAAGATCGCACTTCGATAGCAGCAGAGCCTGATGCTACGTTTGTCAACTTCACATGATTTGCTGTAGACAAACTCTATAATGTGGCTTTGGCGCACACTGGTAAAGATTACTTTCTTCCACCACACTCCATCCGATGAAGATGAGGATGATATCTGAACATCAATATCTAGAAAATGGGCCTTTCCAAACTTACAGAGCTTTTGGTAATGAGCTCATAATGGAATGTTCCAAATGTAGAAAGTAAGTGGGAACTTTCAAATAGTTTATTCATGCATTGTTTCAGCTGATTCCTGCTAAATATGTCAAATCACATCCAGTTGTAGCATGAAGGACACTCTATTCTTCATCTTCATAGTTACGTGATTTGGATGAGCTTTCGTTCCGCTGATGTTCCTGACATCACCAAAACACCGTTAAATATAAAGCAAATACATATGACCCGGCAGTGGACAACACCTTATCTTTTTTCAAGTAACCACCAGCAACCGCTCTAGTCCATATCTCCAAATGTGGCTGCTGAGAGCTGAATAGACAGAAATGTTCAAAGCTAGATCAGTCTTTCTTTCAAGCATGCCAAGAACATACAGCCAATTTTCTGACAACGAAGTATTTCAGGACTCCACACAGTGACAGAGTTGTGGTGGTAATTTTCTGTACGATTTCACTTTTTAAAAGCAATGTTCACTACATCTTTCGAAGGCAATAATTGTTAACCCTCTTGTAGCCAATCGAAAGTAGGCTACCTGTACACAGGTATCCACTGTATCTGTTAGGTCACCAAATGTCTTCGCGTTTGGAGGTTCCATATTGCTCGAACCATTGCTTGTCAATCAATAATTTGTCTGCAACAGGTTGGATGAACTGCGTCGCGACTTATGGGCATATCACAATATTTGGTCATGTCATACAATATGCGGGATGTCTTGCATTGGCCCCCTTTCCCGCAGCGGATTGCCTGCAGGGTCTGTGTGTTGCTTAGGTAGTGCCTTGATGGACTAGCCATATTATGTCTTGTTTTTCAACATCGGATGTCCAGTGTCGATCTACTCTTCGGTTGGCGGACCAAGCTGAGCTGGTTCACTCGCGGTCTGCTATTCGACATCACCTTTCATTCTCTGTAGCTGGTACTAAAATCTGGAATGGGAATGGCCAACCCCTTTTCACAGCGCTTATTGCATGCCCATGGGTCACTCCACTCTGTTCCGTAAGAATCTAAAAACTGTCCTATTTAGTTGTAGTTAAGTCGGGAGCGATTCCGGACAGCCCACCTTGAAGAGGCACTACGTAAAATATTGTAAATAAACAAATGCTACGACTCTGCTATATAAATGCGGACTGGACAAGTTACTTTTGCAGAGAGAATCCAATCCCATTGGTTTTGAGAAAAGTCCATGGCACAATCGTTTTTCCAGATCCATGGACAGTCAGCTTGATACGATCGAATAAGGCACTGCATGATATACCAATCTTCCTTTATAATTTTTTCAGTGTTCTTTTGAAGAACACTCCTTGGTTTAAGACTTGCTAAAGGCATTGCGATAATTTGAATGATCATATCTGGTCAAATAAGGGAACATTGTAGATAAATTCAACTGCACAGGTTTCAGATACCATCTTGCAAAGACCTGGCAAAAATTTCAATCAAGTTCCCATTGCATGCATGACTTCACTAACATCCATTTTGAAATTCTTGCCGCCATTTTTGTTCGCCATTTTGGTTTCCAGGCAGTGCTATATATGTCATATTCGTTTCATCACATGCCTTGGACTCGAAAATGTTGATTTAAACCCTGAAATCATGATTTAGTTGCATATATGCCTTCATTATGACCATTTTAAGATTTTGTCCGCCATTTTGTCCGCCATCTTGGTTTACGTGCAATGCCACATATGTTACCTTGCTTCCATTGCATTCCTTGACCCCGAAAATGTTGATTTAGACCCTGAAATCATGATTCCATTGCATACATAACTTCACTTATAGCCATTTCAAGATTTTGTCCGCCATTTTGTCCGCCATCTTGGTTTCCGTGAAATGCCACATATGTTACCTTGCTTCCATGGCATTCCTTGACCCCGAAAATGTTGATTTAGACCCTGAAATCATGATTCCACTGCATACATAACTTCACTTACAGCCATTTTAATATTCTAGCCGCCATTTTGTCCGCCATTTTGATTCTCTTGCAGTGCTACATATGTGTATTTGGTTCCATTGTATTCCTTGCACCCTATAATCTTAATTTAGAGTCTAAAATCGTGTTTCTGTCACATACAATACTTTACTTATAGCCATTTGAAGCAACTGACCGCCATTTTGTCCGCCATCTTGTTTTCCCATTGAACGGCCAAAAATCCAGCTTGCTAACAGCGATTTTCGTTTTCAGCAGGGTCAAATTAGTCTAGAAACACCGGTTAGCAAATTGTTACATGATTTGCTTCTAGCAGTGATTTCTAGAGCCCTTTTAGAATTCCAAGCCTTGTCTATAATGTCATCTGTTCAAAACAAAAATGAAGTTCAATGTAAATGAAAGAAGATTTCAGAGCTCCAGCATCTATTCCTCTTTAACAGCGCCTACTTCTGTTTCTGCATATTTTGCAATATATTAGCACCTAAGAAAACTATGTCTGTCGTAAGATACAGGAACCACACCTGGTAACTTACATTTAAATCAACATAAGCCACCTTCATTTGAGTATCATAGCTGCCGATGTGTGGCAATAATAGAAATTTGAATCATTCCTTCCCCCCAAAAATTCTGCAGAAGACTTATAACAGAAATATCGATGCAAGTTGACCAAAGATAAAACAGATTTTTAGGAAAAGTCATAAAATAAAATGTTTTGCATAATCAGTATTTGGACCAAATACAGTGCCTGGTGACGGCCCTCATCATGATGTGCTCAGACTATCGTAAACTCAGTTCAGTATGTATTGCAGGCTGTATGTTCAGTTGATATAGTTAAAATTTATGTATTCTGTAATCTGAGTTTCTGTACAGTAAATTGTTTCAACTGCATAATTGTACACTGTAACTGGTTGCGGTCTGTCAACTGGATTGTTGATTAAATGAAAATTATTATGTCTTCAACTGTGCTGGCCAAATTGTTGCATTTATTAATATTTATTTACACATACTTGAACTACATGCAAAAGATGTTGCACTAGATCCTAGCAGAGGTGACAAATAAGTTTCTATACAAACTTCTATAATGTGCAGACCTTGATAGTCCCCTGAACACATCAGTACTTGACATTAACTATATGTAATAAATGTCATCTAATCAATCCAAAATATGTTGCTAGCTATCAGCACCTTATACAAATTTGTTGCATAAATTTACTGATTATTATCGGTCAGCATCTATCGCTATATTTAATAATCCATTGTCACCTATTGGCACCTGTGGCCTTCTGCAGAAATCCACTACTCTCTATTAGCAACTATTTTCATCAAACAGAATCTACTGTCACCTATAAGCATTTCTACAGGTCAGCCTCCATGAATAACTCTACACAAAGCGCATGAAAAGCAAGCAACTGAAAGACTTTAAGCATGAATCTGAAATCTTCAAATCTAGGAAGTCCAAAGAACCAGCATAATCACATACGCTTTCTTGCGGAAAACTCTTAGACAAAGAACAGATCCACAGAAGAGGATGTCATAGTAACAATTTCAGCTAACAGTAAAGGTACCTGTACCTCTTTTTCAGCTTTTGTCAAGTCGTCTTTCGCTTTGGATACAATGGCTTTGAGGGGTTTCTTGGATTCCATTCTATCTTCATATGGATGCAGGCTGACAGGAGATGGCAATGGCTCAGCACAAGGGTCGTCGTCAATGTGAAAATAGAGAAAAAGAGTCGACAGTTCCAGCGGCTGATTTCCCGTGCTCCTCAGCGGCACATGACGATATCCTAAACGCACATTGAAATGCACATCACGCAAGGCAACATCACATTACATCTATCGTCTAATGTCATTTCAACAAAAACCTTGTCTAGCCAAATTCAAGAATCAATCTGGTCAAACTTTAGTTGAACATTCAATAGATACAGTCTGATCAAAATACATCCTGTGTAGGCTGTATAAGTTATCTAAGAAGCAAACGCAAAGTTGCATTTTATAACAAAAAGCACAAGCTGGAAAAGTTGCTAACACCAGTTTGTAGCCCAAAATGGTTTTCTTGCTAAGAGCAGCCATTTTTCTCAGGAGAGTCAATGTGACAGCATCAAAGGATCTGATTAAACAGTGGTGAACCTTATTTTAAAAAACAGAGCATGAAGATGGCACAGCAGGTCAGAATGGTTATCTTCAACAGCAGGACTTCACGGCCTCAGATCGTTATGTTCTGCGCATTTTTCTATTGCTGGATCAGATGCAATTTTATCACAATTTTATCAGCACGCAGTGACGACAGCCAAAGCACATGAAAAATGTAAAACTCAAGAGTTAATTAAGGTATGATGTGATTTTGTGACTAATTTTCTGCTTCAGGTAACATTATGTTGCTCAGTTTTAGCTTTCCTACTGTGCATCTCATAGTCTTGTTCTCATTTTCCATTGTCATTAATGTCTATCCCTTAACGTACACCAAAACAAAAGCATAAATTGTGAGTCCTGCTATCTGGAATGGCCTCCCACTAACCTTACGACTTACGCCTAGAGTGAATTCACCTGCTTTTTATAAATTGCTCAAATCTTAATTTTTTTGCTGTGGCTGGGCTGGGAGTGCCTTTGAGTAGGTTTCTATGAAGGGGCACTATAAAATTACCGAAATGAATGAATGAATATATACCAGTATTTATAGATAGAAAATGTACTGCTGTCTATTTATGCTAAAGACAATGCCATGGGTCTCTAAAGGTATCACGCCACATGTTATACTGCCATACCTACCTGGTCTCAGACTTCGTAACGGAATGACACGCTGAGCTGTAGTCTGTCCTGTGGAAACGTCCGTGACAACAAACCGAAGAAACGCAAGTTCATGAAACATTACCTGAAGCGGAAAGTCACAAAATCACAATTAATGAACAATACTGTCAGGTAGCGTGCAACCTGGTGGCTTATCGGTAACGCGCTCGCTCTCGGAGCGGGCGGTTGCTGATTCGACTCCGGGTAACGACCCTGAGTAAGTTGTTTACGCACATGTGCCTGTCACCAAGCAGTATAATTTGGTACCGGCGTAAGCTTGGAAGTAAACGGCAAGTCCGTGTCCAGGACCTTGGGATTCGTCCATTGCCGGCTTAAGAGCCAAGAAAAGGAGATGAGCTTACTTACTGTCAGATAGCAGTCTGCGAGCAGGGAACCAGAAGCTAAGCTTGAATTTCTACAGAGCAAGTTATTTTATAAATACAAGCGCTAACAAAAAGACCAACCTGGAACATATAGAGTTCATTCCAGATGGGATTGAGACTGTTCCGTGAGACAGTCTTGCTCTTGTGCTTTGCACAGTCCACTGGAATTCCCCACAACTGGACTTCAACTTGCGGACATGCTTGAAAATTATTTGGACAGACGTACTGCCCAGAAATAAGCTGAAATCAAAAGAACCAATGTAAAACAGATATGCAGTATGTAAAAGAGAACTAGCATGTACACAGATGTCTATGTATGACTAAACAGAGGCAGATTCAACTGCAAACGTCTGCTACAAAAGAGAGATTCTACTGCAAATGTCTGCTACAAGAGACAGATTGAACTGCAAATGTCTGCTACAAGAGGCAGATTCAACAGCAAATGTGTGCTACAAGAGGCAGATTCAACTGCAAATGTGTGCTGCAAGCATTACAGTAGTTGGGAATGCTTCCAAATTCATAACAGGCGGCTGCCTGGTGTTGTTGGTGCATTGCAGGCATGTGCTAAGAAGTAGTGCAAACCAATACTTGAATGTGTGACAATATTTGCGAGACCATGCCACTGCGCACTGCGCAGCAATCAGTCCCACCTCCTATTCCTCTTGTGGTTTTCAAATGAGTGCCATTGCACGTCATCGTGTCTTGCCTTGAGTGCTGCAAATGTTCAGTTTTCAGCAACATCTCTGCCTAGTGTACCTATAGAAGCAAAAATCTGTGTAGGTCCATACTTACTAACACTGTTACGAGGCTAGGACAGGTCTGTATGGAGTCTTTATCAAACGGATTGAATCTGCTATGGGCCACTTGAGTCTTGTCCCACAGAACGCGTGGCTTTAGTACGTATCCAGCATGTGCGTTCTGCTCAAACATGGCAGCGTTGATATGAAGCCATTGATCTAAACATTCAAAATCAAATATTATGTGCAATTAATTTATAAACCTACAACTGTACTGCAATATGTTGAAAGCACAAGACAAAAATTAATTCAAAGATTTTGGTGTATGCAATAGAGCACCAATGTTTACCATTAAGCTTACTACAGTAATCAAAAGGATGGCACTTGTCCAGTGGTTAAATTTGTTACTGTATTTGATTTCAGTTGCTTATTTCTGGGCAGTATGTCTGTGTAAATGCTGTAAATTTGTCACTAAATACATAAATTCAGCCAAATCTTGCTGGATCTGAGATTTGGCACCTCATATTTGAAATCCACCATTTGAACTATGAAATTTTCCATCTTGCCACAAGTCCCTACGCGGCGACGTGAGGTGGATTCGAACCTACAACCCTCCGGCTGCAAGGCAATGAACATATCCACTACACCACTGCACCACACAAGGTGTGTCACCCGGATTTATCTAATTTTTTTAAACAAACGAAGAGTATACAATAAACATGAGCAATTTAACAATTGCTGTCCTGTAAGGCGTCAAGACCCTCTGCCTTCTACGATCTGTTTTCATTCTTCATCCCAAAAGTAAAATTGACCAGGAACTGAGATGTAAATCGGGATATGACTTCATTGGTTGGACATCATGCTTTTTTATGAATGTATGCTGACTTTTCAGTTATCTGAACTATTTGCTAAAAGTTGTACATGTTCTTAATGACCCTATTGCCATTTAGATATCAAGAAATCTTTGAACATTCCTTAAACAATGATGTCAACGTGATCAGTTACATACATAATTAACCTTGAAGGATTCATTACCTTCTGTCTGATAGTTCAGTGCCGCCATCTGCGTTCCACAAGCCCAGAATGGAATTGGATTAAAGTTCGAGGAATCAATTCTCATTCCAGCCGGATAAGTTCTCATCAGGTGCTTCTCGGTATGAGTAAACACTTAAACTAAGGAAACTAGCATGATGTAAAAACTTACAAAACCATCAAACACAATGCAATACATTTTAACAACCGATAATGAATACAACAACTTGGCACTGTTTCAACATAAGAATTAAATCTGCTTCATACCAGTAGACTGAGTAGAGTTGTACTTGTATAATTACTGAGCACAACAGGTTTTTATAAGCAACCTGATCAAACTTACTCATACCGGTAATTCTAACAGAGTCCAAATATTTAAGACAGCTAAACATTTTTATTTCAAGATCACTCGCTGCACAGCACATATGGCCATCTAATTGTTAGGATACAATGAGAAAGAGTAAAACGAAATCGTAATTTTTGAATTTATGATAATGATTAATTGACTTCAATTTATATTGTCTGCATAAATCATAATAGACTATTTCCTAACAGTTTAAACTGACCAGTTTTGATGATTTAGAGGCAGGCAGAGAGAAACAGAGAGAAAACAGAAAACGGATATGAAATTAAAATTATTTTGTCATATAAAATATTTCGTGATAATACTGCCAATTTAATAGCATATCATGATGAGTTGCATTTGTTTCCCAGTCGCTTTTAGCACATGCTCATTGCTAAAGTGCTACTAAAAAAAGCAGACTGTTACAAATATATATATTTATTATTGAAAGGATATTTGACAACAGCAGACGGCTGCTTGCGACAGATATTCTTTGCCTTGTTCTCGTTTAGCGACGACACTTGATAGCAGCTCGGATAAATGCCATCATCGGATTTGTTGCTTTTAGCCATGCCAACGGAGTGTGAAACATTAGCGTCGGCCCCATCTAAAGTACGTTGAAACCAAAATAAAGTCGATGTAGTCACTGGAAACAATGACCAGAATGAACACATGACCAGTCTGTCAAACTTTTATGACAGGCGGCATTTGCAGTTTAACGTCACTGTGTGGTAACAAAGACCATTAGCGATGCCCTCCTCCTTTATCCAGGCTTGGGACTGGCACTGGCAGAGTGCAACCAGTGGCGGAGTTATGACAGAGATCGATCTTTAGGTCAAAGTCAAGCAGCAGTCATTGACAGGAGCATTGGTGACTTAATTTTCCTTAGACTTGACTTACGAGGAGGGCAAGTGACCAGTCCTCTCCCTCACTGGCTGTTCTTCTCACACACAATGCTGACCATTGACCAGTGTAGGCCTACTCCTTTTATAGCCACGTTCGCTATGGGTACAAAGAGGGCAGCCGATAATGCTCAGCCACGTCGGTTTGAACCAGCTCAAGCCGGTTGTCATATTTCCTATTTCTAAACATCTATAAGAGTTCAGTCACCAAACCACCTTGTAATAGACCATTCTCTTGGAACAGTACAGTTTCAGCAGCTCCACGCACATTTGCTGCAATCTGACATCACATCTGTTTAAATCAGTTAAATAGCACTGCTAGAAGCACTGCCTAAAGTTGCTATATAATGCTTCATTAAATTACATAACACATGCACAGAAAGCTTTGAAAACTAATTCATATGATTTAGACAATCGTGGAACAGCATTAGCTGTAATACAACACGAACGAGGTCAACATGGAAACATTGTGTGATATATGTACCAGCAGTAACTGGAGGTGGAATGTTGCTCGTGTGTAGAATGCTCTTTCGATGAATCATCTTACTTGACTTCATGGAAACCGTGGGAGTCAGGATGAGACCTTGAACAAAAAATGCGGCAACGCAAATGCAAGAACCACTTCAACTATGGCAACAGCTAAATAAAATGAACTTTCAGGCAAGTAATATTTGCACGTTAAGCCATGTCACAAAAGTTCACAAGTAACTGGTTGGTAATGAAATGAACATTGATTGATATGTCTAGCAGCAATAGACGAAGATTCTCAAGCGAAACAAAGGTGTATGGCAATTTGAATGCATGAAGACAACACTTGTTTAGCTTGTAGTATGAAAAAACTAAATTATGACTAGAATCTTCTAAAATGTTTCATACAATGCACAACATATGTCGATGCCTTGTATATTAGAACTGGCACTACAGTAGCTACTAATTATATAATTAGCAGAGGTGATCATGTAATGGTAATAATATGGCTGCAAATGTGGCATTTCAAAATATTGTGAATTTTTCTGTCATAATAAGAACTATCCAGGCAGAAGTACTCATGGGAAACATCCTAGACATTCTATATTTTGCATTCTAAATGGCGTCACTCTACTGGAGAAATGCAAAGACTACATACAATCTCAATTTAAACAAAAGTATTCATTCTAAATGGTTCTTTAAAGAAACTTTTGCAATGTCAGTATAGACAAAATTCACAATATAATATCACCGATGCAAACATTTTAACAATATCAATATTGGAAAGTTGAAAGTAGATAATAAAAAAAACACAACTGGAGGAAAAGACAAACCTCGGAACTTGACAGCCTGTGTGTAGATAACAAGATCAGATAACTCGTGTGAAATGTCAACCTTCTTCTTCTTTCCGGACTTCGGAGTGTGTTCCGCCTCTTTGTCGGCCACGTTCGTCCAATCCAACCATACTGCATCGGTTCTCAACTTTGCTCTTCCCTCCAGACTTGAACTGTACATCACAATTAAAACTCAACTGGTCAGCATCTTTACACAAAAGCCACATTCTCGAAAAAAGGTCTCACAACGAATTCATCACCAAATATTTCTTTCATTAACATAATTCTCCTTTGAAAAAGTTGCCAATACTCTAAAACTATTTTATTAAAAATTGGCTACATACTTAGTCTTTCTTCTATAACTTAACCAATTGACTTGTAAGACAAAAAAATTCTTAAATTTATCTGACATACTGCTAGAATTATTCAGATCCACATTTCGCACGATTTTGTAAGCATTGCAAATATTGTTAATAGTAGTTCACATTGAAGATACAGAAAAAACTGGACACACTAACGTTGCATCTTCACCACAGACACTTCGGCAACTGGTCGTCATATCTTGAAAGCTGCCACCTCTGGCTTCTTCTCTTGATTTCGTGGCTGTTTTTGAATGACTTTTCAATTTAATCAGTTCTTTTTGACTTTCGTTCAATCCATGCTGTGATCTCTTTTGAGCCGATAACTCACGAAGGTTGTTAGCTTCTGTCAGAGTTTTTTTGTTGGTACCGAGCCAAGTCTCGTACAGATGCTGCCTGCCAGAGCTGCTAGTCTCTGCTGGAGAAGGAGTGGCATCTGCTGCAGCCTAAAAAATGAACACCACCATCAGGAGGAATTGGTTGATAGGTCGATATGGAAGAGGACTGAATTTTCTGGTAGACCAACAGTAATGAACTTGACTTTGGCATGACTGAGGCAGAGGAGATATTTTAGGTTTGATCGACGATATAACAAGCAACTGAGTTGATAGAGGAAAAATTACTGGGGGGGGGAACACACAGAGAGTTGAGGGTTGCCTGCAGTTCTTAAAGTGTGGAAAAATAAGTGCATGGACGCCCTTCACCTTTCCAAAAGAAGTGCCTGGACGCCCCTTAACTTTCCAGGCTGTGCAGGCCAATAAGTGGCAGGACGGCGCTCAGATTTTAAAATAAGTGCATGGACACCGTCCGTGACCGTCCAGCCACACTTTAAGCCCTGGTTGCCTGCATAAATATGGCGCTTGTCTGAATACGATTCGTGAGACATTGAAACAGGAATGCTTCTGAAGAGGCAATAGACATATTTTCTAATTACAGATGACAAAACATTCTGTCAAAAATGTAAGATCTTTTGATCAATAAATTTCTGACATGTTCTTTGTCACTTAAACAAAGTTTTGTGAGTTAGACAATATTAATCATTGCTACTGCAGCTTGTCTGCATTCGATAGTATTTCTTTGGACATCATTAATTTTTTGGTATTAAGCACATTATGCAATGCCTCTGTGAAGTTTAACTGACAATTGCTTGAGGACAAAATCAACTTGCTATGAAAATACTGATAAAATGAACACTTGTAAAATATGAGAATAATACAATGAAAGCACAAATGGACTTGACCTTGTCGGACCAGTCTTCACGAGGATTCTTCTGAGAAAACTGTTCAAGGGAAAGAGAACGAGGCAACTCAAGTTTCTTCGGCATCATACGCCTAGCCGTTGAGTCACAGATGGCGACGGCAGATCCAGATTTCTTTATCGTTGGCTGTTGTTTGTGGAAAGAAGACTTTGGAGACAGCGAAGATGAAGCTGTTGAGACAGTCTTCTTCTCAGAAGGAAGGTCAAGTTTCTCATCAGATGCTTCAGTCTTTAACTTCTGCTCAAATCTAATAGATGGAATGCAAACAACAGAAATGCCTAAAACTTACAAAATATCTTCTTTCCTTTAAAGCCTTTTTATATCAACCTTTCCCAGCTGAGTTTCCTAAGCCGCTGCGCTGAATCATAAGATTGCAACATTTTCTGTTTTTTTTTAAAGAATCAATAACTAACTCATGGTAATGCCTAATAGATCCTGACACCACAAAATTCACATCTGGCAAATTTTAGCAGGTGCACCCTGAATATACTAGTGCATTGTGTGCCCCATATAGGGATGTACACATAATATGCCACTTATGCTTAGTGGCACAGGTATTTACTTATAAACAGAAACTACCGAAAGTATAAAAGACAACAAAATGTTTGGGAGACTGTCTGTAAACACGATAAGGCAAATTTCCATTTCATCATTTGATACACAATAATTGTACATTACCATATTGGTCATCAAAGTCAGAGTCAATGGGTCAGTCAATGTCAGTTAAAAATAATAAAGTAATGGTAAATTCAAATAAGAATAAAAACTTTCAAAATCACTGTTAACAATAATGATTCAGCTACTATCAATTTATGATATTCACATTACAAAGGCTAAATTCTAAAATATATTGTTCATTAAGAAAGACACTTTTCACCTTCACATGGCAATGATATATATATATATATATATATATATATATATATCACAAAAAGATCACCTTAAAACACCTGTTGTATAAGTCAAAACTTAAAAGTTTGCTGACAAACAAGAGAGTAGTAAAAAAGAAATGGTAAGGCCATAGAAGACGATGCAGTGCTTACTGTGGTTGAGTCTGCTGGGTGTCTGAGTGAGCAGAAGGACTGCTCATTTTCTGAGCAGCTCTGAGAATGTCCACTTGTCCAACTGATGAACCCAATTCACACTGTGCCGTAACTGGTAGGCTCTTATCTAAGCAAACATTTAGAATAATTTAATCACATGTTTATCACAAGGATCAATTAGTTGGCCGATCATGACTGCCTATCTTCACGCTCTTCGATCATTTCTCGATCGTCTCAACCATTCTGTTCCTCAATTTAGGATTGTCATGGTCCAACCCTCAGCATTTGTCTGCATTGACCCTTCTCCGTGGGATGACCTCCTTCCCTCAGTTTGCTCTAAGATTAGGACTGTAGGTTTCTGCTGCATCTCTCTCCACTAACTTAAAAATTGTCTTTTCCCTTGTGGTCCTTTGCACAAGAAGTGCCTCTGATTGGTCTGACTTAGAAATTCTTAGATAAAACACAAAAATTACAGGCGACTCTACTGCTTCACACTTAGTCAACGATTAGATAAACTTCTGAATTTAATTAAATTTATTTTATTTCAAGGTGTACTTGGTAAAGACAGATGTCCGTAACACACACACCCTAGTTCCATAGACTGATGCTTTTCATCGCATGCACGTATGAACCTGACCATTTCCATTGCGAGGCGATTGACCAAGAGAAAACTCAATCGCTCACAATCGTTTCCAATGGAAAGCGCTGGAACGGCAGGAATAAAGAAGGGCACAAATACAAGCACACACAAAATAATTAATTAAAATAAAATTCCATACTAAATTTCACTAGCACTAACTTACCATCATTCAGATAATCCTCATCTTCATCATCCTCATCATCATCCTCTTCATAGTGCATCGACGAATAGAAGTTTGACCCAGAATACTGATTTGATAGCTGGAAAAGAAGTCCGTCAAAATTCAAAATTTCCAAAAAACTAATAAACATGCTGTTTCAGTAATATCTTTCACCAAATAATATCAATTGGCATGGCAGTCAGAAATCATTCAAAGTAGTTTTATCTGGTCTTAACAGGAACAATGCATATTTGAAAAAATGGGTAAATTGTGATACCTGCAAAACAAAACCAATTAATTGCTTTAAACGATGCTGATTAATTATGCTTGGCAACAGAGGGTTTCCGATGACCCAGCTCGAAAGATATTCTGTTGACAATAAATCAATAAATTCAACTGAAGTGATTGATTTTTTCTTGCGCATCATGGATCCCATGATGCCAATGTAATAGGTGTCATGACTGCTTAAGATACTAGAACTTACACACAAGTTAAACACAATATAAAATAATATAAAACTGTAATAAATTATATAAAATTATAATAAATTAGGAAGAGTGAATTTTCAGACATTTTAGGCAACATTTTAATAAGTACTCCTTTATCGCAAAAGCAGCAGCAACTGACATTGCAGAGATAAAAAAAATTGCCTTCAACGTAACCAATATTATATGTCAATACGATACGTATAGAAAAAATGTAGCATAAAGGTGTCACACAAGTGCGCATAACAAGTCATAACAAGTGTGCATACAAACAAACACATCCGCACACCAAAATTGAACTTTGAAACCAATATAATATGTCAATATGTATGTTAATTAAACATTACCCTCTGCTTGAGAGAAATTCCTGAATGATATGATTGAAGCTTTTTGTTCTTAATCAGTATCTTATATTTCAGTTGATTTGGTGAAGGTAGGCAGGGGTCATCCATAAAATCTGAGTCAAACATGAACTGTCGAATGAGCTTGTCACCAAACACTTCCTGAAATTCAGCAAGATATTTGCAGTTATCAAATTAGCAAATCAATAGTATGTCAAACTGTAAAGAAACAATTATTATTCCGGTACACCGCTAAACCACAGTGCTCAAAGAGCTTAAATCAAGTTGAAAAAACAAATACACTCCTTCTAAGGCATTAAGAAATAATACCAAATAATATAAATCATTGCTTAAATAATTCTCCACATTCGTGTGAAATGCAAAAAACATCATATGCACCCACAACTAATCCATCTAACAAATAGGCCCCAAATAATTCTGACAGGTGCATAAGAAATTTGAAATGCGATGATTGAGAACAAACAAGTATTTAAAACACTATTTAAAATACTGCTAAAGCATAAATCGAAGAAAGTCATTTTAATGATCAAGTGAGCGACAGTTGCCTCTGTTGCAGTGAGTTCAAAATATTCACTGAGCAGCATCACATCATAAGGAACAGATGATCAACAACAACAGACATCTTTTCATGGATAATTAATGCAGAAAACACACATGAACTGGACTAAAGACAGCGTCTTATTATTGAGAAACTATGGACATAAGTCATTCCAATGTCCCCGTGTTGATGTAAAATCATGGCAGAGTCGTCGCTAGAAAACCTTTTCTTACAGATTGTATCGCTTTGCAATTAACTGTCAATTTCAGATGATGATCTTGGATCTGAACCATGTAATCAAGTATACAATAGCAATCCGCCCCATCATGCAGCACAAGAAAATTGCACAGCATGCCGAGACCTTTGTCCATTTGCATTCTTCCACATAAATCGAGATCAGACATTCGTTTCATGTGACTTTTGTGTATCAGGAAATACTAAGAAATGCCAATTCCATCAGCGACCTCTCATTCACTCAATTAAACAAAGGACGTAACCATTATAATAGGCAAATATGAGGCAAACAGCACAATAGTGTTGGCAAGTCTCAGTCAAGGACATAATCCTGTGTGCCTAGTTAAGCCATCATTATTAATGAATAAAGGACAAATGAAATTGTTGTTTCAGATACTAACACTGAATATCTGTGCCATCTTCTGCTGCTGTGGAATTGAACAGCGATTCTCGATCGACAGTATGACTGGATACGGCGATATCACAAAAGCGCTCTTGTTTATTGCCTCAACCACGCTCTGAAAACGTCAAATGACGATGACAAAAGTCAGATCCGGTCAACACCACCGTGCAAAGATTTACATAATAAACATGACAAAAAACTCAGTTCAACATTAGATTGTTTCAATAAAGATGACTTATTCTATCTACACCTTCGAAAGCATGTATCCAGTTGTTCCCCAAATGTTTTTCTGCTTCCATTCCTGGTGCAGTTCTGAAATACATCATTGTCTGTAGGAAGCAAAGCTCGAGGGTACGCGTACCCTAAAATAGAATACGTTAAAATACGTACGTACCTTTCAAAAAATAGAATACGCGTATGGTACGTACCATACACGAAAATTTGGTTTATGGCTTAGGTTACTCAGCAACCCATAGCCTACATGTACATGTACATGCAGTCAACAGTATGCGTAATTGAAATCGGTATTTCCGGTGGCGTAGCAGTAAATTTAATTCAATAAATTCTTCTGTTATAATTAATTGAAAGCAACTGTCCAACCTTTTCCTTGGAGTTGGACTTTTAAGTAAGTGCTGCGGCAGAACTAAGCCGACTAACTGACATTAATTAGTGCATCAAGTGTGATGTATGCTGGATAGACATGGACCTGTAATATGGCATTGCAGCAATTAACTACGCTGTATACTTGGCTGTGATTGTTAATTTGTTTCCTTAAATTAAATTGAACATTCTCATAATGAGCAATGACGAGGTTAACGTATTTTATTGTTGTTTACGTACCCTAAAATAGGGTACGTTAAAATACGTGCGTACCTTTCAAAAAATAGAATACGTATGGTACGTACCCTCGAGCTTTGGTAGGAAGTCAGTCGAATAGTCAGAAGCATGCCACCACACCATAATCGATCAAGCATGGCTGAACCTTATGGGCTAAAATAGCCTTAAAAATAGAAATTCGCACAAAACTCACATATACACAGACTAAGAAGTACTGCATTTGCAATTAGCCATAAAGCCAGAATAAGGTAGCCATTAATTACGACTTCAAAAGCTGAGTAATGATGAAGAGTGGGCTTTACATCTGAAGCCGTGGCTAATACCCGAAATGAGATTTTCGTTGTGAGCGTGTATCCATGGTAGATGACTGGAGATCCATCATCGCCGTCCCAACAGTCCAACTCAACGCAACGACAACCCATCAGAAGTACCTGGAAAGCACAACAAAATTATCTAAGAAATTACCCCAGCCGCAAGGGCAGAACACTAAAGAAGACGAAGAAAGACGGGGGTATGAGCAGTGTATAATACTCAATGGTCCAGGATGAACGTAATTATAATTACAATTTTATCATAAACATAACCCCAATCTGATGACGAGGGATCATCAAATGATGTCAAACAATTCTGCATGAAGGACTTGTTTAAAACAAGACCTGCCAGAGTGGAAACAACAGCTTGTTCTAAACTAATTATTAACAACGCTCAGTCTGTTTAATATTAAATACAAGTAATAACCTGAGAATAAAGTTCACTTGAAGACTCTCCCTTCAGTTGATGTCCTGTCAAGTACGTGTTGTGTGACGAGTCAATAAAATAATGAGTCAGTGGGTGGTCCATGTCCTGAACATTAAAAAAAACCAACGATCATAATCTAAACTTCGAATAATCCTTTAACAAATCATCAAATGCAAAACAATTGCAACAATCGAGATGACACTCAACATCAAAGCAACTTGTCAAAGACAATAGCAATGCAAGTCTAAAAAAGTTATGTAGTAAATAAAGTGTCCCAAAGTCAATGTATTTATCAAGGTGTTCATCTGTGGAGTCAGTTCACTCACAAAAGTGCACAGTTCCATAACCACTGTCATCGTCGTCGCTATAGCTATCATCATGGTTATCATTACTATTCGTACTGTCATAGTCCTCAAAGGTATTTTTTGTAATTTGGTATTTTAATCAATTAACATACTAGAATAACTCATACAGATCCTGCAGCAAATGTTCTTTATACAAGCGAGCTTTGAAATAACAACATCTGGCACTAAGTAGTTCTTACATATCTGTTCAATAATAATAACATTGTATTTAACAAGCTAATCAAATTAATTCAAGGCACCCTTGCCGTGGTATACTGCATCATATAATTATTAAGTTTCTCCCACAACTTTGCAGCTCAGTTCGCATCATAGACGCCTGTAACTTGATTATGGTAATTGAAACCTGCTGTATCTAGCAACATCAGTTTGCCTAGCAAAAAGAATTCAAAAATGCAACTATTTCAAATCTAAAACTTCTAACTGTTGTATTGTAAACGAACATCTGCAATATGGTTGCTGACATCTGTTGTCACGGCAAAGTTGTCCATGTCAAGCAGGAAGCGAATGAAACCTTCACAGGACAACTTTCCTTGTTTTCGCACATCCATGTACGGCTCATGTCTCTACCAAGCACAAAACAGTCACAATATGCTGACATTTCTCAAGATATTTTTTAACCACTATTTTTTATTTAATGCTGCTATTTGTTGCTACACAGATCTAAAACTACGAGGAAAATTTACTGCAAAATTAATGTACGTGCAATAACGAAGTTCTACAGCTTGAACAGACAGAAATCAGTGTTCTGAGATACAAATGAAAGTGCTTAAATGCTAGAGCAAACAATAATATACCTTGATGAGGTGAAGAATTTCTCTGTCTGAGATGGACTGAGCCTGGTAATCCTCCAGGAATGAACGGAATGAAGAAAAGCAAAGGTATTTGGCTTTTGCATCATGGGTGGGACCTCCATTTGCGCAAACAGTAGCACATTTCGCCAGAAACTCCATTGACCATTGGAATCGATGTGCACTGTTAGCATTCAGATTGGAATTCCTTGTTATCACACCTAAAACAATTGTTGAAGACACAGGCATCAAAATGAAGGAATCACAACTGGAAAACACTAGAGGTCGAGGTTTCACCTCCATAATCCATTGCATAAACTGCATGAAATAATAAAAAATGTAAAATAAACTACCTTATTAACCTCCTTAGTGTTAATCCCGAGTAGCACCCGAGTCGGGAATAAGATGTAAAAGCGGTTAATCCCGAGCCATACTCGGGTTACATACAAACTTATATACATGCATACATACATATATTCATACATACATACATACATACATGTACACATGCATACATACATATACATACATGCATACATACTCACAATCTCACATACATACATACATACATATAGTATAATCGTATATAAATGTAACGTTTTTTACAAGTTTTTCCGGATGGTAATGTAACGCTAAGGAGGTTAACCTATGTTTATTTTATTTATTTTTTATTTTGAGTTAAAAGCAGAGGAAAGGTATCCCGATGCTACAATTTACTTGTCTCTCAAAATATCATCATTTATATCTGTTTTTCTAATCTATTACCATTTTATAGTACTATAGGCCCCACCAGCAGGATCACTCCCTCTGGGTAGCCTATTGCTCCCTAATAAGCTAATATACACAGTACGATCGTACACTAGGCTATATCATCACAATTGTCGACTTCAATTAATCACTGTGTGTACTCTTGTGTAATTGTCTGTCTTTTTTGGGATCAATAAAAAAATTTGAATTGAATTAATCATATTAATTAAATTAAATTATTTCCCAGTTGTGCAGTCTGGTCTATTCAGTAGCAGCACATAATCAAGAAACTTTTTAAATATCACAAAAGAATGTGAATAATTGAAAATAGCATCGGGTAAAAAATGTGCATACGGATATTTAGCAGCAGCAAATTCAGATCAAACTAAATAATTTTTAAATGCAAGTAAAACTTAAATATATTTCATATGCTTAACAAAGCTCACTTGCATTCAGTCCAGTGAGCCTGCAAACGATTCCTGTCAAAATTTTGAAATGTCTTTAACAAGAAATTAACAATGTTGGATCACTACTTTATAAAAGTAACTAGTTACATAAACCATTTTACTGGACAGTAAAAAGTAACAAGCTGCCTAAAAAAAGTTGCTTCAAAAGAAAACCTAGTAATTGATTACAGTTAACTTAAAAAGTAAAATTTAGGTATTTCTAGTTACTGTAGTTAATATCGAACTTTGTCGTATTGGCTGCATGGCCACGGGTTGGGAACCGCTGCTCTAAATGCTTAGTCCAACAATTACGACATCTGTTTACATAATACCAGGCGGAAAATACAGACCTATATTGTCTAGTCTCTCCCTTTTGTTCAAATTTACTGGATCCCAGGCAGTTTCATCTTCTGTAGGGCAAGAGACCAACTTCTGAAAAATCTCCTTCAGGTCTTTTCTACTTTTAATGATAAACGCTTCAAACAAGTCGACAAATTCGTCGAACTCCAGCTCAGTTGAACAAGTGATCGTTCGTTCACTGGCCGCTGGTGCGCTGGGGCGCTTCCTATGCGACTGGCCACAGAAGTTGAAGGTGAGGTTCTTGGGAAGAAACTGTCGCCGCTCCTTTCCTGACCTCCCAGACGTGAAATCAACACAAAGTCCCGATGACTTTTCACTTCTGAGTGACTGAGTCAGTACACTGGATGTACCACTTCGAAGTTTCGATTTTCCTGAAGGATTCTGTGAGAAGCCAATCTTCACTCGATTGGCTGCATTTGGAGCCAGACATTTCCCTGAAGGATCCTGTAAATATGTAAAATACCAACAAGTGATCAAAGTCAGGGTGAGGAGCACAGATGTTGTCTAATTGTTGCACACCATCTACAGTCTAAGCCGTTTTCAATGGCAGGGTCTTAAAGATGAAAAAGCGTGGCTTCAATAGTACTGCTATACCAGAGCAGAGTTTCAAAAATCGCTATCTTCTTCATGTATGTATGACAAATTTGTATGTGTATGTATATGAACATTTATATAGTGCCCTACAATAACCTCACGAAGGCGCCTAACATAGCTACAGGACAGTTCTGTGCAACTTAATTGACTTGAATGTTTCATCGAATAATATAAATCACGCACCAATTATTACATTTACCCATTACACATGATGGAACATATGGCTTAATACAAGCCGTCAAATGTAAATGTTACACCAAAATTTAAACCCTGGACTTATCAGGGATTGACGATTGAATTTCTTGGCAAAATGTACAGTAGTCAGTTGAGTAAAACCTTAAACTGTGTCACTGCTGTCGAAAAGTTCTTTCTCTTGTTTTTGACAATCTGGGCATTTACTCCAGTCAGCATCTGTTTCTGGGTACCATCAGTATTAGTCGTTGACTGCGAGGCAATGTTTCCAAGGGACGTTGCCTTGACACCAAACACCTACAACAACACAGCAGAAACGAAATGAACTTTGGATTACACCAGGATGTCCAAAATGAAACATTGAATATCCTAGGACATTACGTTAACACTGTTAATGCTGCGGCTCGCCTGATTGGTGGCATACCAAAGTTTGGGCATACATCAAGTTTTATACAGGAGGAACTGCACTGGCTACCTATGCAAAAATGTATTGAATTTAAGATCCTATTGCTCATGCGTAATTGTCTAGCAGGCCTCATGTCTAGCAGGCCTCATGGTAACAAGCACAGATGTTGCCTAATTGCTGAACACCATCTACACTGATTCTACAGTCTAAACCGTTTTCAATGGCAGGGTCTTACAGATGATTTATCCGATTTATCTTAGGGAGCTTTGTGTACCTGTTCTACCCATTCCAGGCCATAGATTTCTTCACTCTGCTACGCATGGTGACCTGATTATCCCCATGCTGCAAATGTTCCAACTCATATAACAGTACATTGACGCACAGCAGTAACTTTCACAGCTTACCAAATGAACCTAATCAATTAATTGTCACTTAAGCAATTACTGATATACTGAATTATCTCTATGGCAGGTAAGTTGTTTCTCACCTTGAATGCCTTGTCTGGTGTTGGACCAGAGCACCTGGAGTTCTCAAAGTACAGCTGCAAGTACTGTTCCTTCAGCCACAGCAACCGACGATCCACAACTTTCCGACGCTGGAAATCGACCGCCTTCGTGAGACCCCTCAGACCGCGAAGCCAGATCTTGGCAACCTTTGGCGGCATCAGAAACTCAATCGCCCGATTGTCCGTCATACTCGTCCCAAACAACAGAACAAAGTGGTTCCTCCCTTTCGAGATCGTGCTGCTGCTGCTGCTCAGACTCTTGCCAAACCCAAAAATATCGACTGCGCTGCCCGTTCCAGTGGAGAAGTCTTTGACCGTCATTAGATCCAGGAACCCTTCGTCTGACTCGTCTATCTTATACGGTAGCGCCATCTGGTAGTGTCCGATCAGAGCGACGGAAACCCGACTCTCGCCGTCGGATTGGAAGACGGAGTGCGAACCGAACGAGCCCCCCGTCGCGCCCTTCTGCGTGCCGTATGGCACCTTCGTCCACGATAAGAGTCGGAAGTCGTTTTCCAGGCGGAGGTGTACGAGAGTGGAATGTGCTGTGCTGGAGTCCCAGCGCAAGACGGTGGTGCCGTGCTGCATGCACTGCAAGTCATGAAGAGAGATGAGGGACTTTTGAAGGGCAAGGGCGCAGACTCGATGATGATTTCCAATGGATCTGATTGGTTCGTACCGAGAGAGGTCAGTGTCGTCGGTGTCGCCATCTTCCAAAACTTCAGAGTGACGTTCGTCTTCTGTTGAGCTAAAAAAAATCCAGCATCAAACAAAGAAATTATTTCCATTCGTTTTCCACTTATCAGGCAATCATTCGATCCAATGGACATTGAACTGCTCACAGAGACCACCATCACCTCTGTTACCTGCCATAATTTAGATCAGAAGTGACAAAGAGAAGCTAGCAATGGCCATTTCTGACTATGCGATATGAGAATAAAAGTTCGAACTTGTCAGTTCTAAGGCTTAATGAGTTACTTTTATGTGATGTTCATAACCAAACATGTAGATCAAAATTAAAAAATTCTTAAAGTCTAATTCAACTTCTGTGTTCTAAAAATGCTGTATTTAAGATTTAGTTTAGTAATCAAATTTTTCTAGGGACATGCTTACCAAGGCACCCACCCGGTACCTACCCCATTTTGCTTTGACGCCTTCTACACCACGACCCTTCTGTTCTGTATCGTCCTATCGTTAGTTTCGTGATTCACTATTCATTCTTTCATTTATTTCAGACATTTATATAGCGCCTCTTCAAGAATAACTACTCAGAAGCGCTCCCGACCCAACCACTAGTCTTTACCACGATGAACCTTAATTGGTCTTTCACAACATCTGTGGCAAGAAATACTGGCAATAGAATTCTAGCTCATCAATCAAAAGACCTTGACATAATTATATGATTTCACTTTGCATTTTAAAAGATAAACAATACCTTTTAGTTACAATCACTGGTGCGATGCTAAACTTCTCAGCAGTATTGACAGCATGTCGTTGGAAAACTCGAATATCACCGAGGACAAGCTGCGAGAGATGAACCTTTTGAAGGTTAATGAGGCCACTCACTCCGATGCGGGATGTAAAACGGTCGTCTCCATTGAAATCAGAAATTTGCTGCAACATCACCAAACGTTGTTTTAGAGAAATCACTGTCAGAGAAGGAAGTCAATAAAGATTCATTGATCAAAAATGATGCTGATGTTAGCAAAAACTACAATAATTGTATATATGAATCAACAAAAGGTGATGTTATGATGTTTATAATTTGAATATCAAAGCCCTGCTCATAAATATGTCAACCTCCAATGGTCACTCAAAATAGTCCAGTTGAGCGCAAATTGGCATCACGATCAAGTTGATGATAAGTTCAGACGCTGTCACCTGTTGTCGCTCTACCCTATCGACATAACGTGGTCCAGAGACTCGGAACATCCATCCACATCATCTGTCTGTCAGCTGTCAACAGAATCCGTTGGCTGGCTACACCTGTGCGTGTGTGTGTGCTTGCCAACGGTGACTCTTCCAGCTTACTGTGCGTTATTTATACTAGCTTGTGTAATTTCTTTGTTCTTAATGGCACTTAACATCAAACAGGTGAGCACAGAGAGCGCCTCTGAATAGGTTTCTTGAAGAGGCGCTATATAAATTTTCAGATGAATGAATGAGAAAAAGAAGAAAATTGAACAAAAATGACAAAGACTTTGTAGATGGTAATGAAACAGAAAATGACAGCAATTTGATGACAGTTATGACACGATGACGTTGATATGAAAAAACATGATAATTATTATAAACAGTGGTAACCCTTTTTAAAGAAGAAAAATCACTAAACCAAGGAGGAACAGCATGATGATACAGAAGAGGATGACAATAATTGGGAAGAACGAAAAACAGAAGAATGTAAAGGAACAGAGCACTCAGAAAGTTGTTACTTTGATGTTTCAAAGAATAAGAAAAGAGAGAGAGAGAGAGAGAAAGAGAGAGAGAGAGAGAGAGAGAGAGGGAGGGAGGGAGGGAGGGAATTGAGGGAGGGATGGAGAGGAATAAAAGAAAGAGCTGGAAAGAAGTACAGTAATGAATAAGAATACAAAGAAAAAACAGCAAAAATTTCAAAAATTTGTGACTTTAAGAATTGTCCATAAATATAAAATAAAAAAATGATTAGAGCAGCTTTACCGTGAGTGAGTTGCCTCCGTCTGATGTGTACTCAATGATGCTTGGAACGCTTGATGAAATGTTCTGGAGGTCTTGAAGAAAAGTGCCAAAGTAGGGCACGACTTTGCAATCAGGAATGGCAAGCGCTCGTAGTACAGACTGAGTGTAGCTGTGACGACAGTCACCAGAAGACGTAAAAGCGTCGGAGACGTCATTCATCGCCGACATCTCCTCCTCCGAGATTGACAGCCAAAACGACTTCAGCTTTTCCGACCTTAGAAAAACAAAATCTTTCCTGAAGAAATAACCTAATTGATTTGTCTGAAATGATGTCGTTTTATGCATCTCACAATCAGTCAAAGAAGTCCAGTTGTGGTCCCTTGCTGTCTTACTTTTAACACTACTGCTGCTATTGTTCTTGCCTTGGTTATAAGTCACCATGACTACAGTTTCGGTCTATTTTTGCAGGCCTCTGTATGGGTGGATTGGAAGTCTGAAATGGAAGTTGCAGGCAATTGAATTTCTTGGCATAATGTGCATAACTGGTGACCTTGCTAAGTTTGGCTATGTACTGGATTACCTGTAGGATGTCCTGCACTGGTTACAGCCCAAAAGTCCAAGTCTTCAAAAGACGATATGTAAATACTCTAAAACAATGAATGAAATACAATAAGTTTACTAACGAACGAAGACCTACCTTAATCCTGCCAGAATTTCTGCCGCAGCATTGAATCCACCGATGTTCCAGCAAGTTTTGAGAAGTTGCAGGATGCAAGAGAGTATCACGCCACGGTCTTCATGCGTTGGCTGCGTCAGAATGACATTCGTCACCCATGAACTGACCTAGAAATTAATGGAATCAACCTGACCTAGTTAAGAAAGAGTACTGATATAGATTGACGTAGTTCATCGCTCGTGACTTTTAAAATATGCAGTGTGTTAATCAATGGTTAACCCTTTACCCGTTCATTTTTAAATTTTAAGGCCGTTTTCAGCGGATATTCTTGGGGCAAACGGGTAAAAGATGAAAGGTTTTGGTGAGGAACGCTGAATGTGTGAGCAGTGGGAACGCTGATGAGGAGTGTTATTGAAACGCATGTGTTTCCAGGATTCTTTCATGATGAGCTGTGGGAATGCAAGCCAAGAATTTCGAGAGCAGTAGAAACGCCATTCCCACGCGTTCCCATCCACTTTAAGCCCTAGTGTTAATGAGCAAGTAAGTGAGCTATTTGAACTAATTTAAGCCCTCTGGAGTCAGTCACAAGACTGGAACAATGGAAAGATGAATGGCAGAGTATTAACAATATAGGCCTACAATAATAACAAAAGCAGTCAGTATAAGCCCACTGTTGTTTGGAAAGCAACTCCCAATTTTAGTAATCATGATATGAACAAAAGCACCTCGAACAACAAATTCAACATGTACTAGCAATACATACTCATGTTTCTAGCTTGTTAGGTATATAGCCCAACATCAAACAGTTCATGAAGGCTAAAAAACAGTGTAACATACGCTTCCATGACTACAATATAATTGAATTATGGCGTGCAAGTTAACTCTGCAGAGAAATATAAAAAGATCAATATCCTGTCAACAATGGAAATCAGACGTCGTACACATGTTTGAGTAAATAAATCTATTTGATTGAACTAACAACACCAGGAAGCAAACTCCAAACTTGGAGACGAAAGACGACACCAATAACGCTCAGCCACTTTAGTGAATGATACATTTGAAGTACCTGCTGGAACCTGTGAACGAGGTCCTGGATGCCTGGCTGACTAACAGCAGACGGTTTGAACTTGTCTAGACAGACCTGGCGAACAAATTCAACTGGATGAACCTTTTGGAAGAGCGTGTGCTCATTCTCCGTCAGCTGGAGTGCCGCCTCTTCTGGAAAGTGAAGCAGCTTCTGCAGCTGCTGAAGTTCATCAGTAAAGTCGGTGCATTGATCTGCGACCACTGTGATCTGGCGCCGCCAAAAGTCTGCCAACAGATTGATACGAGGAGCTTAATTAATGAGGACAATGTAAAATGTGCCACAATACTCAGCAAATACCAATAACAATAGCATAGAACCTGAACTTTCTTAAAATGAGTTTTCTCAACACAAGTAATGAATTCAGTTATGAGAAGCGCTATTTTAGGAAATTTATATTTTCAGTGTTTTCAATTTCTATTAGCAAATACTATCTTAACCCTTTACCGACCGAGGGCATGGGATTTCCAATATCATTTACTACACTTTGGTTGGTAAAAGATTAAGCACATTCTACAAACTTCTTAATTAATATAAATACGCGATTCATCTTGATATAATCAGAAACATGGAGAATAAGAGAGGTTTGAATTACACAACACCAATTAAAGAGTGCTGGGAAATTTGTAATTACAAGTACGTATTTAACTACCTCTGAAGCTACCTACATTGACATGCGCTTTGAACAACACATGTTACGCCAAATTCTTTACCAAAATTGAACATGTTGCGACGAAACGGCAGACTATCAACCCGACGATTCGCCACTCCAACGACATCCCAAATGGCGGCCATGACAGCCTTGACAGTTTCCATTGACGGTGCTAACAGGATCCATGGTTTCGATCCATGGAACTCGAGGACAATGATGTCATGATGCTTCCCAAATCCTGCGCTCCACTCAACCAACTCGCTCGCCTGATGCTGCTCAACCGTAAGCCGAGTCTTTGAATCGAGCAGTATGAGCTTTTCTTGACAGACGCCTAGGATTCGTGAAACCTACATTTTAAACATTCAACACAAGCAAACAGCTCTGATAGTATTCCAAAAAAGCAAATAAATTTTGTCAACAAATTAAATGTTTAAAAATTCAGAAGAAAAAAAGAGTATTCGAATGGCAACTCACTGCTGTTGAAAGTACGCTGGTATATACAGCGTAGATCGCTAAATTGGAATGGGTACTGGGTAGTACTTTGATTGGCAATAATCTGCAGAATACCAAGTCAACCAGTGTTTACAGAGTGCTCTGTCCTCTGTGAGTCAGTAAATGTGTACCAACACAAGTTGTGAGATTGAAAAGGTGGTCCTGACTTTCTGTCATCCACAGACAGAATGTGAAAGGTCTACAGGGCATGGTGGATTCATGACGTGTTCCCTCATAATGATCTGCTCAACTTAGCATGAATAGGTCTTATGTCCACAAGAGTTAAAACTTTTGCACATCAAATTGCGCCATATAAATAAGCAATTACAAATACTGCGGGCATCACAACTGTCACTCTTACTCTGCACTGAGAGAATGTTTGCAGTAAGTTCTCTGAGATAAGTACACAGGCATTTTAGCGTTTGATATGCACAATGAATAACATGAATATGTTTGAAAGCTGACCTTCTTTAAAGGATTTCGTTGGCTGAGCACCTCTTTCGCCTGAATCTTTCCTGGGTTGACAATCTCCTTGACCAAGTATAGCTTACAACTGTAGGCTGGAAGACGATGACAGATCTTTGTGTAAAGCTGCTTCAGCTTGATTTCGCTGTCATAAAATGTTGTATGCCACAGTTTCATCTGCTTTTCCTGAAGTTTTTAACACAACACTTTCAATATGTTTCTACCTGTCTACAGAGTAAAGGAAAGACCTGCTGGGAATATAATATGGCAGTATTTCTATTGGGACATTTTCATAGTACCTCTTAAGCCTTTCACTGTTTCATCCTTGCAGCTAAAGATCCTGTTGCGTAAGCAGACATTGAAAAGTTGTATTCTGATTAGACTTTATAATTGCAAAAAAGATAATAACTCGCTGTCGTCTGGGCATTGCAGGATATTCTGGTACAACAACATCAATACCACCAATAGTACCGGTAATAGCAATAATACTACTGTTGCTACTGCCACTGCTACTAGTACTGCTACTACTACTACTAATAATAATAATAATATTCATTCCTTAATTCCAACTGACAAGTACGCAGTAAGATCACATGATGTAGTAGCAAAAGGAGTAACTTTATGGCAGGTTGCAAGGTTTCCATCTGTCCTGTTGTTCATTTAAAATCAACCCTAGCAAGCGGATAAGCTGAGTCAAGCCCGATGGGGCTAACGGGTATCAAAACCACGTCCTTCTAATCTTCATGCTAGCGTGTTGCCAATCAGCCACCTCCCAGAAGTCAACAAATGGACAACATTTCCTGAATTAGACGATGAATTAAAACCCCAGAAGCAGAGGTAAAGCGTGAGCACAGTAGCAATAAACCTGCAAATTGTCACAGTAGCAAAAAGCTAACTTTGGACAATATTTAAATATATCAGTTCCATTCAAGAGACATGTTTCTTTATCAATTGGTTCCGATTGACACTTTTCAGCCTAATAAACTACGAGAAATGACTTGAAAACAGAAAAAAAATCACTTAAAAACAGAAAAACAAATCACTTAAAAACAGAAAAACAAATCACTTAAAAAAATAACAGAGAAGCTTTCTGCTATACATTTTCCTGGTCTGGCAATAAATCAATGGGTGGAACATTTGAACCATCGGCGTAAACTGTTGATCACACGAAGAATTTTAATCCAGCGATTCTCGACGGAAGCATTATAAATAGCGCACAGACAAGCGGCGCATGACAGGCCTTCGCCTTATCAGTTACTGCCACATGGCGAAACGACGATTCATCCAGAAAAGACTTCAGCTGCCACCACACAGAGCATAGAAATGACTGCAATATTGTGTTAGCTGTCGACGGTAACAGCATGGGTTAATGCAACCCTCTCCCCTGCATTTCATTCCTTGCACCACCCCTCCCCTACCCAGAAACCCTATTTCCTCTCTGTGCATCATCACCACTTCCATACTGATGACCAGTTGTAATCCCCTATTCTTGCCTGCCAATCTCACCACCTACCCACATCCTCTCTCTCTTCTGCACACTTCCACTCTTATAGCTATCTTGTCCAGATCATACCCATTCACCACCCCAGCGATATCCACTGTAGAAAAATGCTGTCTCCTCGGCTTGACCTCCTCTGACCTGGTATGGAGACAAACCAAAGAACCTGGCTATAGCAGACAGTGCCAGTGATTTAGATGGTGTACTTGATGTGGCCTATTTTTGGAGAATTACATTGCAATTATCAGCAGAGAGCCGATACTTAAAAAGTATGGTTTGTGGCACCAGCAATGCATTACAGACTCAAACCATTCACGCTAAATAGTTTGTCTGTTTGTCTTATTACTGGAATCTCAAAAGACTTTTCTTTTTACAAGATACACAAAAATATTATAGATTATAGATTATTATTAAAATATCATATGCAAGCAGGAATGTGGCAAGAGACAAGCAATTTTGCTTGTATAGCTATCAAAGGCACATTAAATCACACAAAAATACCGACAAAACACAAAGATTTCGAATTCATTTTTCACGCAGTTCTGCTGCAATTACCAAACAATTAATCTAGCAAAAAATCATGAAAATCTTAGCAATCAGCTAAGCAATAATACCAAATTCAACAGGAAAACGTAAAAATCAGCCAGTGTCAAAACCAACAAACAAAAAAGCTGAGCACTGGCACAACAAATACGTAACAATCAACAACAAAAACGAAAACAATACGTCTTAGATTACGGCCTCACCTCAATTAGATCTCGAATTTTTCTGGACGATCTGTACGTGGGAGGCAAATGCGACGCCATTGTGCTGTCAGGAAGTCGAAAGCACGACCTAAGGCCGTCATTGCCGTTGGCGCAGACGAAACACTGCGACGCCTTTCGTTGATTCTTGTTCCGAAAACTTTTCCGGATTCGTCCGAGGTGAAGCCGATGTTTGCTACGGTCGCGTTGCAGACACGAACCGGTTTCATCCTGAAGCAGATGGTCCCTCTCTCGTTCGCATGTTTCATCCAAATGCGAGCAACCATGCGTGTCGTCTGGCCATGTCTCATCCAGGTGGAGATGAATTGACGCCAAGATGGCCGCCTCTTCCAGTGAGCACGGCAGTTCCCCTCGGATGATTAGACGTTGAAACTAAGAAGTAAAATAGTAGACGGTCTAACATGAAGAATGCAAGTTCATGCTGAGTCAGCATGGAGTCAGTATGGAGAAAAGAAGAGCATGGAGTCAACTGCATCCCATAAGCTGATGCTTACGGTTCATGTTAGCATCAATTTACTCTGCTTAATGACAGAGCATACAATTCTCTCCCCTTAGTACTTTCATCAGCTGTTCCATTTGCAGGTATTTCTTATTCACTTCCATGTAGCATTGCAATCACCCTTGTCCAAGCTTTCATTAGTAGCAGAATTGTAGCGTAGCGTCACGCTAGGGCCATTTACTAGGTTTGCTTTAGGGCAGCGGTTCCAAACCCAGACCCGCGGGCCAAAAGTGGCCAGCCAGGCCTCAAATAATGGCCCTCATCTCTCAAAGTCAAAAAAGGATGGGGACCACTGCTTTAGGGTTCATCGGGCAGCTGAATTGCATGCTGCATTGAGATTCTAGGACTGTGGTGTCATACTATATTTGACAATGTAGATTACTGCCTTTTATGCGGGATGTACTTCCTTGGCTCTCAGCTTCACAGTGAATCAAATTTAAGAATCTTAAGTGGATCTGGCAATGCCAATTTGGAGGCGTGTCTGGATATTTGAGTTTTGCATGCACATCATGGGAGTTGGCCACAGATATCTTCACCTCATGACTACTAGAGACTCACTTGTACCTTGCATACACTTCAACAATGAAAAGTAACTCCTTCTCAGTAGTTGGGACGGCCATCTACCTCATATGGCCTTCTTCTCCATGGGGATACTTATCTGACCTTGGATGCCATATAAACCTTCTACCGCTACTTTGCTCTGCTATTACTTTTCTGCTTTGATAGGGCTGGTTTAACACCATGAGAGATGCTCTTTATACGTGCTCTGAATGAAATGAACAAAAACTGGCCTTGAATGCCATATAAACCTTCTACCACTACTTTGCTTTTTTGCCCTTCTTTTCTCTGTGCTGACTCAGAGAGCAGTGCTTAACAATATAACGCCCCTTCAAGATCTTCTACTCAGAGGTGCTCCCGACTGCAGTGCAGACACTGGATCGGAGTTTCATGCTGAAGCGCTGAGCAACTGCGAGTGAAGGACTTGCCCAAGGTCCTTACGCGGCGACTTGAGGTGGATTCGAACCTGCAACTCCCCGGCTGAAAGGCAACGAACATACACCACCGCGCTCCACAAGGGATGCTTTATAAGTGCCTCAACGAAACGAGTAAAAACTTATCCAAGGTCATAATACAGTTTGTTCTGTCAGCCTGAACTGCTGAGCATTGGATTAGAAGCTACCAATTAAGTCACAGAGCAAATGCATGCTCTTATTTATGCTTTTGTCAAACAACAACTGCCAGAAACACTTCTGACATGTAAACATTAAACATTACGATGAATGAAAAAAATTAAGATCATACTGCTGGCACAGGCTTCAATTGTCAGTGCTGACTGGCAAACACTACGCACACCACGCACAGTGTTCCAGTTTTGAGGACATCAGGTCTTCAGCCATTGTGGCATTCCATCATTTTCAATTCACCATCCCATCAATCATGATCAGTTACACATGGCAACTCCGACTAAGACCATCTCATCTATCATTTCTATTTTAACTTTAAGTCAAATACCTTCTTGTACTGCATGTGAATATTCTCAGCATCCGTTGGCACCTCAGACTCTTTTCTTATTAATACTGTTTCCTACAACAACAACAAACAAAAGCAAACCATCTATATGAATATTACTTTTCAGCTTTCAAAATGTGCCTTTTTTGTTGATTTGCTTTCATTGTTCTTATCCATCCAGTGCTTAAAGTGTAGAAAAATAAGTGCCTGGATGCCCCTTACCATCCATCCAGTGCTTAAAGTGTAGAAAAATAAGTGCCTGGATGCCCTTACCTTTCCTAAAGAAGTGCCTGGACGCTCCTTACTTTTCCAGGCTGTACTGGCCAGTAAGTGGCAGGACGGCATTCTGAAACTTCAGATTTTAAAATAAGTGCATGGACGCCGTCCATGGCCGTCCAGGCACACTTTAAGCCCTGTACCCATCTGAATAAAATCTTTCAAACCCATACACATGCTTTCCATAAAAGCAAGTAAACAAAAGTGTAAAGAAAACTTTGTCTTTAGATTCGTTAATTTATAAGTGGAAAAACGACGTAGACAGTGGAACAAAAGAGCATATTTGAATGTGAAATATTTTAGACTCGATCAGGAATGGCTACACTATATTATACTGCACCGATCTGATAAAAAATATTTCCATTCATCGTAAGCAAAAATTCATAAAAAATGCAACTAACCTCAAGCTTCAATTTGTCACGCATCTGGTAACTCCACGAACGATAATCGGTGCCCAGTGAAGACATTTTGCTGAGGAAGTCTTTTGTCTCGTTCTTCATCGCAATACAGCATTCCAAGTCGGCACTACAGATCTGGATCCATGCCTGGAAGAGATCCATGATGCTTTTGTGGTTTAATGGAATATCGTGACCTGGACTCGGCAAGACTATGGAGAAGTTCGGACTGTGCTGCTCACAAGAGCTTGAGCAGATGCCAAGAGTGCAGTGTTGCGCAGAAAGACTGTTATGTGAGAACGTCAGTGATAGGCGCTCTGCCGACTTTGACGGACTCCAAAGGCTGCTCGGACGAGGCACCGGAGAATTTGTTTCAGGGGAAGAGCTCGATAACAATTCAGAGGCTGAAGTTGATACTGTCATGCTTCTGGCTGGCAGATTTAAGGCATGCGTTGCGCTTGAAGGACCCATGTCAACTGATGAGCTAGGTAGCTTGGTTTCGCTCTTCTCTAGCGGTGACTCGAGCATCTCCGAGATGGCGCCAGGCGATTCACAAGGAGTGGCAGCAGCAAAGTGGAAGAGAATTGCCTCGGTAGGGAGTGGCCTCAGAGTGGAACCTCCTTCTGTTGCGGTTTCCGAATCAACGCATGTTCTTTGTAACCCGTCTGAGACTTTCCCCGATGCGTTTTCAGCATTCTGCAAATTACTGCCCTTGACCCAAAGAATTGTTTGGTCACCCGATGATGGTTCTAATTGTTTTCGTTGTTTCGAGGTATGTGTAGGCAGACTTCCAATGCGAATGCAGCTTTCATTGGTGTTTTTCTGCCGAATCGTCGATGACAGCTTTGGCGCCTTTTTACGCACTTGCGTTGCACGGTGCTTTTGCAAAGAAGACAAATCTTTTGCGTCGAGCTGCGTCTCTTTCCGATTGTCACTCTGAAGGAATTCCAACTGCTCCGGTACAGAACTGAAACGCGAAACCGATATCGAAGCACCTTCATTCACACCTCGCATGTCCATTTCGAAAACCGGCAAGTTGATGAGCTCACGCTGAAATTCCTTTAGTTCCAACTCGGCCGGCTTTAAAATGCTCGAGGTGGAAGAGCGATGCGAGAAGAGAATGCTTTCCGTGGAGTCGCCAATTCTCGTGATATACCCCTGCGACTTTGAGCGCTTCTGCAGATTGGGAAACTGGAAGAGGAGCTTCCGTTTGGCGTCCGAAGCGTACCCGTCGCCGGAAGCGGCCGGCGGAGAAATGCTCAGATCGATCGGCTGCAGGAGACTGTCACCGATGCTCTTAATAGCCAGACTCATCGCCGAATTAATGGACCTTCGTTTTGCTGAGCTGAGATGCAGCAAGTGTTTGTCCATCGACCCGGCGCGTCTCGTTCTTCGTCGTCGTAAATGAAATTCGTCGTCCTCTTCCAGTTTCGATTTAAGAGGAGTGGCGATCTGTATGTGGACGTTGGACCTCCTCGCGACGTCGCTTCGTTTCTTCGTCGACATGTGAGAGGTCGTCGTTGGCTTTGAGTCCGAGGACGACGTTGCGTCAACGTCGCGATCCGACCACAACGGGAAAGACTCCGTCTCGACGAACGTTGGGGCCGTGAGAGTGTTTGCGGTTGGCGACAACAACGGTTGCTGTGCGGTCTTGCGCCGCAGCATGCTGCCGAACATCTTATGGCAGAGCAGCCGTAGGATGATGATGGGATGCACAACGAGAGGAAGAACTTCAAAGAAATACTCAACGAAGGGAGCAACGCGTGATTCGCCACCTAGTAGAACTTCTTCGTCGAGGTTACTGCAAGAGCTGCTGTTGCTGCACTTTTCAAACTGGAGAAGGATAGGACCTTTTCGTGGAATGTTTTCGCTGTTTACCATTCCGTGGCCTGGTTCGCTAAAGCCTCGCTCCACTTCCTACAAGCAAACGAAGAGATTCACATTGATTAATTAATTAAGACCAATAATTGCAATGCCAAAAGATATCTGGCAACCCTAGCCCTGTTCAAACATGCACAAAACCATTTCCTGAAGCTAAGAAGCAGATCAACAAATGCCTGCACAATACTGCTATACCCTGGAGCCAAATTTTTTCTGGCTTAGACCAATAATACAATGCCAAAAGGTTACAGCTGGCTTGAGAAAATTTACAGCTGGCTTTTCGGCTAACCATAAAAGCATGTAAAATACATTTTATGCGGCCTATAGTGCATGGGGCAAAAATTACAGCCTGAAACATAGTTCGTTCGAAAGCGCATGTACCATATAGAGAGCTTCAATAAATTAGATTACAATTGAAATGAAACAGAAATAAACACAATACACCCACAAATTTAGAAAAGTTGTATAAATTACATGATTTAAGAAAGTTAAACTATTTCAGAACGCAGATAATTTTGTCAAAGCATCATAATTAGCAAATGAACAATAGACGTCTGTATGTCTTATTAGTGGGATTTCATAAATGAATGAATGTTTCTAGACAGCTTTGGACTGAAGAACTATGTTTACCTGGAAATAAATCATAGATGCAAAAAACGATGGAAACGGAATAAAAAACGGAAAAAAACGTCGTTTTTTCCAAAAAATAAAACCCCACAAAAAAACGATAAAAAACGGAAACGGAAAATAATTTGACTTTGCTACATCTAAAACCGCATTTTAACCTTGAAAACATTGATTAGGAACCTACTACAGGCAGGACCATCAGTAATCTTAGATACGCGGATGACATCCTCTTGATCGCTACATCATCAGAGGAACTCCAGGAGCTCGTCAATCGGGTCGAATCCACTGCCAATGAGTACGGTTTAAAGATCAATGTTTCAAAAACGAAAGTTATGACCAACACCGAGCGGATCATCAAGATTTCTGTCGCAGGCGGTGTACTCAAACAGGTGGATAGCTTCACATATCTGGGCAGCAAAATTTCTAGCGACGCAAAGTGTTCAGATGATGTTAAGTCCAGACTGGCTATGGGTATGGCAGTCATGGTGAAGCTTACGAAGGTCTGGAAAAATAAATCCATTAGTACCCAAACCAAGCTTCGCTTGATGAAATCCTTGGTCTGGTCAGTCGCAACCTATGGTTGTGAATCATGGGTGCTAAAAAAGCGGAGGAACACCAGATCCAAAGTTTCGAGAACAAATGTATCCGTAAGTTTTTGCACATTTCTTGGATGCTCAAGCTTACTACAGAGCAAGTCTATCGGCGTGCCGGAGCTTCACCGGAGCTCTTGAGTTCCATCAAAGCTCGTAAACTCTCCTATTCCGGTCACATCATCAGGCTCCCTCAGGATTGCGTGGAAAAAGCCATCATGCTGGGTCACGTGGAGGGATATCGACGCAAGGGCAGACGGCGTATTAGCTGGATTGACAATGTTCTCTCTTGGTCTCACCTGTCCGGATCCCATCTCCTCGCCGCTGCACGCGATAAACAGCAGTGGAGAGCTATAGTCCATGCATGTGGCCAACCGTCGCGCAGCGACGTCGGTGATTGACATGACATGACATGCAGGCTATCTCTTAAATGATGATGTTAAACGATGAAATAATGACTTTAGTTAGCTGAATCCTTGAGAGTTGGCGGAAAACATAAGAAATATCAGAAAAAATTAAAATTAAGGAAAATAATAACAGAAAGTAAATGAATAAATAGAATTTAAAAAATAAGAAACGATAAAAAAAGATGGGAAAATAAAAAACGAAAAAAACGATGTTTTTTGGGAGAGAATAAAAAACGGAAAAAACCGTTTTTTGCAACTACGAAATAAATCATAGATGCAATTTTCAAGCTAGCTGACACAGCTTAGCAAATAATGAATGACAGATGATGGCTCTAAGATGCCTACATCTAGACACCAATTAACTGAAAAAGATTACATTCATTCAATTGCATTTCCATTCAAAGTAAGGAGTGTGGACTGCCTCTTAACCTCCATAAAGTAATTCCCTTTGTTTTACCATTTAAAAATCATGCGGATCAGATGATCATGTATATGTTCTATTGATTTATTTATTTTATATGTTATTATTAGGGCTGTTGTTCGATTAAAAATTTTAATCGAAATTAATCGCGCGATTAATTTTTTTAATCGCAATTAACTCCAAATTAATCGCAATACATTTCCTTCAAATATAATAATCTTACTATTTTCTATGGACCCCTGAAGCATAACATTTTAATGACTGAATGCATTCTTTCTATTGCAAACATTTTAATAACCTTTGGCTTAGGTCTATTGAATTTCTGCATTTAGTTTATTGAACAGTTTTGTATGACGGACAGAATTGAAAAACTGTTCAAATCAGTCAACTGCTCAAAATCCGTTAATTTTTTTCATTTGAGCCACATTTAATTGAAATGATATAGGCCTAAATGTAAAATTAGACAACCCTTTTCTGACTATCAAGATTAATTATCTATTCAGCCAATTGTATAGGCAGACGAGTTTATTTACATTGGTCGGTTCAAGGGATGCTCTTGTTAATTAACAATAGTAGGTCTACTATTGAACCTCATTATTTAGTCACAATTTTTCCCCAAGAGGTTGCGGTTCTTGCCAAACCTCGTCTCAGTTGTCCTTCTGTAAACATTTATCATTTGCAACCTGAAATCCGCTGGTCATCTCCTGGAGTTCAACCAATGTAGACTGACGTCTGACGGGGTGAGGAAAGAGGAAACAACCTTAGTGGACAATGCGATGCGACCGATGTCGACGGTTCATCTTTAGCGTTTAACGCAGCGGTTCCCAACCCGTGGCCCGCGGGCCAAAAGTGGCCCGCCAGGCCTCAGCAAATGGCCCGCCAGGGCTCAGAAATGACCCACATCAGATTTATTCTCTCAAAGAATTAGCAAAAATATATGAAAAAATTAACAATTTGGACAGGGTAGAACACATTATTATTTTCTATTACAAATTATTTTATTTTAACGTCGATAAATAACATCATACATTATATTTTTAATCAATTATAACAATTTTATATGCTTTTAGTTAATACAATTTTAACCATGTGGCCCCTTAATGTTTTTCAACTAAAAAAGTGGCCCTCGTGTCCTCCAACTTAGAAAAAGTGGCCCTCAAGTCAAAAAAGGTTGGGAACCACTGGTTTAACGCATGTTTTGGTTCGCAAGGAGGCGATAATTGAGCAAAGAATTGCTACAATAATAAGTCTTACTCAAATACTTTTTTGGAATATTTGCCAAAGAATGTATTACTAGTTTTAAGTATGAGCCCTCCGTTTAAAACGAGTTTTCTGCCTCTGATTCCATTTTAATCAGATCTAATTAACGCGTACGATTAATGCGTTAAAATTTCTAATCGCAAAAAATTTTTTACGCGTTAATCGCACGCGTTAACGCGATTAAATCAACAGCCCCAGTTATTATGTTATACTAAATTGTTTCAATGAAGCAAAAATCTGTCAAAGTGCAGAATTGAAGCGATTATCACTACACCAAGTCACCAACACAGCAATACAGCAATACATCACCACATATTTAATAACTTCTTATCATTCTCATGTACATGTCATGCCTCAAACTTCTTATCATTCTCATGGACATGTCATGCCTCATACTCAGATGCAAAGAAATGGTACAAGTGGATGTTGATGGTGAGAAATTGGAAACTTGTGAAATATGACATTTAGCAAAGGACTTCAAGGCAAGTAGAAGCAGCCTTACACACTGACGAACTGACCAATACAGTTCCAGCAGACAGATCAACTCTTGTCGTGACTGCTTAATGCTCAGATCAGCCAGTATAGATTTCTTGTCAACTGACAATGGTGACACACTAATAAATTTTTTACACTCTTTTGTTGACTGGCGCTTGCACTTTGCTGTTTTGCATAACTACCGCACTGATGGTGTGTCATTGCAGGAGTTTATAGCAATTAATACGTAGTCAGAAATAATTCAATGTGGTTTAAAGTTTTAGTTGTAATTTTAACATCGATAATGTCATGAACAGCAACACTGCAGAATACTCAATATTGAACATACATGTAGCAGCGGAAGTAGAACTCGGAATATTATAATATGCAATATGGCGATGCCACCTAGTCTTGCTCCCACTTACCTACTTGACCTTTGTCAGTCTGCGACAGGTACTCGGACTAGTCAACCCCTACGCTCAGTGTGAAGGGGATTGCTCTCAGTCCCATTTGATCATCAACCATCATGCACAGCCGTGCGCTTTCTGTGGTTGGCCCGCAGGTGTGGATGGCGGCAATGGCCTACCTCTTGAGCTGCGTCTGTTCCCTAAGTCACTCTCTGACACATTCCATAAGCACTTGAAATCTGTTCTTTCTTGTAGTGCTGGAGTTGGGAGCACCTCTGAGTTGTTTCCTTGAAGAGGTGCTATATAAATACTCGAATGAATGAATGAATGAATGAATTAAGGAACATAGCCTAGACAGGGTTCTTACAATAGATGACCGTGTAACTAATGTCAGCAGTCACTGCAGTCTTCACACTAAGTACAAACTAGCAAACAAGCGTGCAGATTTTATAATCACAACTATACGAATGTTCCAGCCGAACCTTTTCAGTTACTTAGCCGTGAAGTAACTCTCGTTCATAGAACCAATCAACTCAAAAGATAATAATAATTATTCTCATCAATACTTACCTTATCTTATCTTATCTGACCATTTATAAAGCGCTTCTCGCAGCAAGAGCCTTTCAGAAGCGCTCCCAGTGCGTTCAACCCCGAGAAAAAGTTTACTTATACTATATGAGTGATCAAAAATGGAAAATGCCCCAAGGGAATTGTCCAAGAGCTGGCAAATGTATGGGGAAATATTTAGGGTGGGGAATATCGGGGCAAATGTCCAGGGGAATGTCCAGATACTAACTGTGCCAATTAGTGACGAAACTTTTAAAACTCTTATTGTTAAACCTGATTTGAAAAATCAGTTGCTCAATAAAGAAGTCCCAATTTTCACAAACACCTATAGGTTTCAAATGCTAACCCACAAATATAATCCTTCCCAGAAATAATCTGACCAGTAACTCTTGATCTAACGCTAAATCAATTGCTTTTAATCATTACTTTCACCATTTCATCCTCAAGTAATTAAATACAGCTTAGCCGATCATGATGCTCTGCTTGGAAAATGAAAATACACCGAATATGGCATTAAAATAGAGAAGTGTAGCAATTTCTGTTGCTTCACAGTCTAATAACAAGGCATTAGTTTGTGGTCCATCACACATTCAGGTCAATTTCCAGGACAATCAACGGCAGGCAAATCAGCTCAAAGTTCCAAGTAGGTCTTGGGTCGAAATCAAAAACGACAAATAACAAATATCAGTAAAATGTTTACCGAAGAAATACGGTTGATATTTGAGAGGCCAAAAAACAGCTCATTACCACACTGGAAGATGCAATTTAAACCACCAAGAAGCAGCTGCTCCTCACGCTGACGCTGAATCAACTTATAAAACCAACCGGTTGACTGATTTCACTGATTGTCTTCAACAAATTTTCCGAGGTATTAGGCCACGGTGAAATACAAACATGTTTTTGTTGCCAAATGAAAAATGACATTGCCACAAAGTGAGTCTTGCTTCTTGTTCTAATGACATACAGCAATTCTGATAGAACAACAAATCGCACTGCAGTGTTTACCAAGGGGCGATCATTTCGATGAATGTAAACATTTTAGATGTCACTTTAATGGCAAAAACGTCAAAACAGAAATGCAGAGAAACTTTTCTGTCAAACATCTACAGTTTATAAGTATTATTAATGTTGTTATTGTTATCATCATTATTTTTTTATATTATTATTATTATTATACACATTTATTTCTTCAAAAACTGACAAAATCTTATACAGACAAGTAAAATTATCGTTTTCAATAATAGGCCCTAAGCCTCTCTGTGTCTTGACTGATCAGTTCTGTAGTGCCCAACACGGACAACGAATTTCCTATATTATTTCATTATTACTATTATTATTGATAATTATTATTATTATTATTATTATGGGATTTTAAATAGTGCTTTTGAAGAAAATATAATCAGGAGCACTCCCCATACTGCTGGTGGAGTGGGAGCTCTGACACAACTCAGTTGGACAAATTTGCGGGGGAAAATTAACAATTCTCCCAATAAAACTCTTCAAGCATGTCATAGCAGAAAATGGAAACAGATTTTAATCAGAAGATATGGAAGACGAAAGGTAATGTAATTGTCCAAATGCATGATGCTACAAATATCTTGATAGATTAGGTAAACTGCTCATTTATTACACACACTCCCTTAAACACACGTCGTGAAAGGCATGTTCAAAACAATGGAAGAATATTTCTGTTAACACACAGACATGACAATAGCAATCAGGCAATCTTTTCGTATCGGTCCCCAATACACAGAGAGCAAGTAAATAAAACGGCCGCCATAATACATCAGCCATATTTGAATAACACAAAGTTCTGTGTCTCTTCAATCATTTCAAAGTGAAGGAGGGAGGACCATAGAACAGCCCTACAATGTGCAGTGAATGAGCGCTGGAAGAAACCAAATGGTAGACCAATGGCACATGGTCCAGAGTAAGTAGAAAAGGATCTGGAATGAAATGGTCTTCGGCCGAATGCAGCCCGGAAGCAGACCAAGAACAGGAAGACATGACACAACATTGTGGATAGGACTTATACTGGAAGACAGACAGACAGACAGACAGACAGACAGACAGACACACACACACACACACACACAGAGGTACACATACAGACACACATATAAAGACAGACATAAAACTTATTTTAAAAAGACAAGTCTTAACTGCATAAGCTGTCTACTCTTACCTGCATCAATTCCAAGATGAGTCCCTCAAGTGTCCCAGCCACTTTTCTTCCACTGGAATCTTTCCACAGCAACTGGCCCAATGCCATTTGGTCTATAAATGCATCCTCTGCATTTTCATGCACCGTTCCTTGCGTCAAACCATTAAATGCTGGAAATTGAAGCACATTTTATAACTTACAAATTAGTTAATTACAAAAAAACACTTTAGAAACATCTCAATCTTATTGTGTAGCAACTGTTTGGTGGAAATCTGATTTCTAAGAAAAATACAGATACAGTCTGCAAAAAGCAATTCAGAAAGGGTAAAGTGAAAGCATGCAAAAAAGGTATGTATGTAGTATGCAAATACATACATACATACATACATACATACATACATACATACATACATACATACATACATACATACATACATACATACATACATACATACATACATACATACATACATACATACATACATACATACATACATACATACATACATACATACATACATACATACATACATACATACATACATACATACATACATACATACATACATACATACATACATACATACATACATACATACATACATACATACATACATACATACATACATACATACATACATACATACATACATACATACATACATACATACATACATACATACATACATACATACATACATACATACATACATACATACATACATACATACATACATTACATACTGCTATCATGTGCATGATGGAGCAGAACCCAGTCATGGAGGACCAGAATCTTAAATATGAATGTGGCCTTGATAGTGAACCAGTAAAGTGCATCTCTCACATACACTGAGATATGAGAGAATGGCTAACAATTCATTATTGACAATGATGCCTCTGCAGAATTGCGACCGATTTAAGGAATGCGGTTGAAAACAGAGTTGAATGACCTATAAACAATAATCTCAAATTAACAACAGAAAATTTATACGGTTTACTCACAATGCTCAGTTTTTTTTAATCTATTATACTCAAGACCCCAATCTGGAGAGTTCCATTGTACTTTCTTACAGGACACTTGAAACAGAACTGATGTTCACTCCAATCAATAATTTGGACTATAATAAATCAGTCAGTTAATCAGTTTTGTAAACACGATGGTTCTCTTAAGATACGACATCAGCAAGAACGTGCAATCAGAACCACATATCGGCAAAGATGTATGTCATGACAATAGTTGATGCAATTCAGTCCAACACTTACGTTTCATGTCAAACAGATCGACACGGCCACCCAGTCTCTGAAACAGACCCATGTAGACAAGAATTCGTGCAGCGTGGTACTTGACATACCGCGCATACTTGGTACTATGATTGGTGTAGTACCACTCGTCAGACGGCAAGAGCAACTGCATCAGTGTATCGGGCATGTCGGCTTCAGTGAGAGCATCATGGTAAGATGGATTCATGGCAATGGAGGCAATGGCTTGCAATATAAGGCATAAGAGATGCTGCAACATCGTAAACACAACAGATTCTCTATAAAATAGTTGCAAACATTTAAGTCACTAATTAATCATTTGTCATTGCCACTGTCATTGTATTCATTCATTTATTATTAAAATTTATATAGCGCCCCTTCAAGAATCTACTCAGAGGCGCTCCCAGCCCAGCCACGGCAAAAGAAAAAAGATTTAAGGGATTTAAGAAATAAAGATTGACTGGTCAGATGGAGGAGATGAAGGTTAGGAGGGAGGTCATTCCAGATTGACGGCCCCACAACCGAGAACTCTTGGCAGTCGGCACTGTCTAGTAGCTAAGCGAGCCCGTGGAGCAAGCAGTTGTCCCTTCGCAGCAGAGCGAAGGGCCCGACGCGCTTCAATGTCAGAGACTGGGCGACAGAGAACGCGCAGGTAAGATGGAGCACAACCAAGGATACAGCGAGAAACCAGAGCAGCAATTCGATATTGGATGCGTTGGGCTATTGGCAACCAGTGCAGCACGTCACGCATGTAGGCAGAGACAGATGAAAATTTGGGAATTCGTCCAATGAGCCGGGCAGCAGAGCGCAGAACCCAATCTAACAGTCCCAGAACCCCAAGGGGAAGGCCAACAAGGATTGAGCAGCAATGGTCAATTCGACTCGTTACAAAGGCATGAACAAGAACAACTAGCGCATCATGAGAGAGAGAGAGCAATCACTCACATAGCAAATGTCATGAGTGGCCAACTGGCAATAAAGACTAACATGAGCTGAAAGTGGCTGGAGTAAAATTAAAGCCATAAAATTACAGCCTTAAAATAGAGATGATTAGGAAATTGAGGTTTTGGGGACATGTTTAAAAAAATGGATTTGAGAAGATACTAAATACGAATAAATGCCAGTGAATCACAGAAGAGGAATATTCCAAAAGTTAAGTCACTGATCACAAACGGCAAAAACAAAAACAAAAAATCCAGCTAAATACCGGTGAATCACAGTAAATGTGTAAATGTAAATGCGGGGCGCGGTGGTGTAGCGGTGGCGTCGTTGCCTTGAAGCCGGAAGGTTCGAGGTTTGAATCCACCTCAAGTCACCGCGTAGGGACCTTGGGCAAGTCCTTCACTCGCAATTGCTCAGCGCTTTGGCGTGAAACTTCGATGCAGTGTCTGCTCTGCAGTCGGGAGCGCCTCTGAGTAGTGGGCTTGAAGGGGCGCTATAACAAGTGCACATACATACACAGAAGAGGAATATTGCAATTAAGTTAAGTCACTGATCAGTGATCACAAAGGGCAAAAACAAAAACAAAAAACTCAGCTAACATAGCTACTCACCGGATCGTTATTCGGATCTAAAGCGTCAACAAGTGCTTTCAGATGCTCACAGCTGATCACTTTGTGTTGAACACTGGTTCCCTGGCACATAACTGTAAACAGCCGAGCGCTGAGTATCTGGAGGCAGTGATGCGTGCAATGGCGCCAGCGAATGCTCGGCGTGCAGCGATGCCTGGCAGCCATCACTTGCTTGTACTTTGCAATCGAGTCCTGCAGTATCGCCAGGAACAAGGCCGGGTCAGAGTTCATGAGCACGTCAAGCGCAGTTCCCCCGTTGTTGTCCTGGAGGTCGTGAAAGGAAGAGTTAGGGTCGGCTTCGGTGGGCACTGCGTCCTGGGATGCCTCGTCTTGAGTCACAACAGACGTCGAGAGAAGACTTCTCTGACTTTCACGGTGTCGGAAGGAGGCAGGCTTAGCCTTCCGTGACCCAAGCCTGTGTCTCGGACTGTCCTGGTCCGACCGTAAGTTGACCTGGGCCATGCGATCAAGATTTACGTAGGTTGCCCGCTCCAGGGACTCCTGGCGTGGAAGAAGATGCTGCTTCTTGCATTGAGGCACATTCCCGTGGATGTCGGTGGAGCCAGTTTCCAAGTGCTTAGTCCCACTTGAAGCCGTTGTTTCTCTTGCTTCGTTTTCATCGTCAGCGTTTGTTTGAAGCTCACGGGCCTCATGCCATATGCAGATGTCAGTGATGCGGTTGACAATGCAGAGCAACGTGAAGCGAGCACTCGGAGGAGAGTTGGGTAAAACGTCAAGACACATTGTGATGAGAGAGGAAAGCTGAGACTGTATGGAACTGCAGTTGCTGGAGAGACTATGCTCCAGTTCCTCCTGACATGTCTGCAATGGAAAACAGATGCTCTGTAGTCATGAAGTGTAATGTAAAAAAATTCTTAATTAAAAAAGGAAGCTTAAGGATTCAGATATTCTTGAATAAATGCAAATATCAATGTAATGAGCTGAAGTTCATTTGCATGGCATCTCGTAGTGACATCTATAGTCCATTTACAAAACAAATCCACAACTTCGGTCTTTCAAATACCATGTCCAGTTGTTAATTTCTTAAAATAAATCCTAGGATTGTAGGATTGGCACATGCGTCCAAACTGCTAATACTGTCAGAATGCAGAATTACTGTTATATGAGTTTTCACAGGATTTCACCATTCATAACCCACATCGACCAACAGTGACGTTTTACACCAATTGACTACTAGTTAGAATTTAATGCAGGTGGCCACTGGCTAGGATTCAGTTCCCATTAAACAGGACATTATAGTCTACAGTAGCTTACTATGACTGTTAATATCAGGGCATATCATGAAAGAACATTAACAAGTCTTCTTGTAGCAACAACATATGCTGTAACTGTAATATATTTACACCATTTGCTCACATTAAGTTCAAGTTTAACTGAACAAATGAGCAAAACTGACACAAAAATGTGCATTTTGGCTTGATTCTAAACACTCCTGAAGCAGTGCTATTGCCTGCTACAAGCATAAAAATCTAGTGCGAACACAAAATGCAGTACAAAACAATTTCATGTGACTTAAAATGCTACCTAGAACAAACTATTCAACCTAAAATACCGTGCAAAGAATTGGTGTGTTGCGAACTCTCACAGCATACATCCGTCATTCTTGCATTACACTGACTTTCTTACTTCAGCAGTTTAGCGGGCGTAGGCTGTTAGCACTATATTTATCTACTCCATTTCAGCGCAATCTGGAGTGGCCACAATTGTTTGCCAATATAGGCGCACAATCTCTACATACATGAGATATAGAATAACAAAAAGACAATAAAAACTTCATTTCCACAGTCCTCTACAAGAGGGCTAACAATCATTAAATCTCATTAACAATTATCTATTTAGAAAGACACTTTAATTTCATGTTTGTATCTCTTAACGTCGCTATGTACCAGGCTGTGGTGTGTCAACCTGCACTTTTTCATTAATTAAACGAATATATATATATATATATATAACACGTTATTGAATGCGCTGATTAAACTTTCACTGAATGCTGTAACATTCGAAACTGAAAATTATGATAAAGAAACGGAAAAGTGCAACTGATCAAACTGAAATATAACCTAGTAATTACTAATTGACCTGAAAGGACTACCTGAAACAAACCGTTATTAAATTAAAAAATTAAACAGCACAAATTGCCACACAAATTTTAGTGTTCATGAGCCCAAATGCAATGAATCATGAAGCAAACTCAGTAAAAATTTAAGCATAACATATATTCTAGACATTACTAATATGATATGATATTGTAGGGCGTACAGGTGATCATCTTATTTGCTGTATGTGCGGGGAAAGCCAAGAGCTCTGCAAATTAATCCACGCATTTGCCAACATTAATTAGTCAGACAAGAACCCGGTGGTGGACGAAGCCCCGACATCTCTGAATGGGTAATAAGTTCCAGGCACACATGGTAATTACCAGGTCGCAGCTGCCATAATTACTGCACAGAAGACACGTATGCATTTTTAAACATCAATTATTAATCATTCCTTCGCATGACTCAACTTCCATTATCGGCCAACGTTCGCATACACAAACACCTTAAGTTATTCTTCGCACTGCAGTCAGTGGCATCATTGATTTACCCATTCCTCCTTCTGGGCTGCCTACAACGTGCTGCTGGCGCCTTGCCCAAATGACAATCTTGCAATGGTTTAATTACCGGTACATTCAGCCATAGTTGAACAGCTGAGTCCATCAAAAAGCATCAGACAACAATAACATCGTCCACGCTCTTCAACAGGATTTCAATATATCTTCTGTGCACGACCAATTCTCTTCGCTTTTCTCAGAGCACTCTCTCGCTCTTTCTCTCGTGCATTTCTTCGGCCGTTGAAAAGACGGAGTAAAAAGATGACCAGCATCAATAAAATTCAAGAGAATAGCAACTGCCTTGCTTTCCCATCGACGACAATTAATCAAGCAGTCAAAGAAGTGCAGTCTTCGGTCAGGACCTTCCCGTCCTTTCAATATATGTATGTATGCACACAAGTTGTTATAGCGCCTTCACGATTTCTATTCAAAAGGGCTCCCGACTATGCATGGATGCACACAAATTGTTATAGCGCCTTCACGATTTCTACTCAAAAACGCTCCCGACTATGCATGGATGCGCACAAGTTGTTATAGTGCCCTTCACGATTTCTACTCAAAAGGGCTCCCGACTATGCATGTATGCGCACAAGTTGTTATAGCGCCTTCACGATTTCTACTCAAAAGCTTTCCCGACTACAGCTTGGACACTGCATCGGAGTTTCACACCGAAGCGCTGAGCAATTGCGAGTGAAGGACTTGCCCAAGGTCGCTACGAGGCGTCTTGAGATGGATTCGAACCTGCAACCCTCTGGCTGCAAGGCGACGAACATACCCACTACATCACCGTGCCCCCACAATGCCTATGATAATTACCATGGCATTGTAGTTTCTGCAGCTCAATCCTCCAACTATGAGCTGCAGTGACTTCCCGGTCACTTCAGAAAGCTCACATGAACAAAGAGCAGGTCAATAGCTCAACTACTATCTAGGGCATTTCAATGTGGTGAACCACAGATTAATACCTCATTATATTATTCTAATATTATTACTCCACGTTAGCAGTACTTCGGACCCTACCCTTAACAACTGTATATTCATTATCTAGCACTGAAACCCTTGAACAATGCAGAGACTATCAATTTATCATACTTTGCCAACAAGCAAACTGGAACATGTGTAAGCTGACCTTCGTTGTGTTTGTCAGTCAAGACATGTTGCGTCTGATAGAGCAGCGCTACTTAAGCTGCAGCCCATGGCCCAGAATCAGTCCCGTCAAGTGATTGGTTCCTGGGTGGTGGAATGATAAGAGCTGAGACGAAATGCATGCCAACCTTTCTACATTTAATTTTTTTATTGGATAATGGCCAATTATAAAGAAATACAGCATAATATATCATTGCATCTGAGGATAGTACTGTTTAAGTTTCACAAATAATGTGACATGTTATGTGACATTACAAAAACATGGAAATTGAGAACATGGTACTCATACATAAGACATAGTTTTAAACATACAACAGTTGCAAAAGTAGAGTTACAAAAAACAGAGACAATATCACGAAAAAACTAAATTACCGGTAATTTTAATAAAACAAAATAATTACTTTGCTTAATGCTTACTATTAATTAATAATTGAGATATGCTTATGTAGCACTTCTAAAACTACTGCTACCTCTCTACCTGCCAACACAAGTTGATTGTCTAATAAAATTCCAATCATTAACTGGCAAAAAGGAAGTGAATAAATGGAGCATAATCTGTTTTGTAAGAGGCTAGAAAAGATCAGACGTTGCACCGAACATTAATTACACTGAACATTCATAATGTCCTCCCACGAAAACTATGTACATTGTAAAAGCAAACTAGTGGAGAAGTTTGAAAAGCCAACTGATGTGACAGATTGGATCAGATGGATGCAAGGCAGTGGTAATCAAATAATTCTGAATGGATCTGTGTGAATAGCATTTGCATTTATAAAGACGTTGTGCGTTTGAGAACACTGCTTACGAAAGCGAGCAGCTAAAACAATTCTCTAATTCACTTATACAGCAGGGGGTTACGGGTGAGCCCGAGGTCCACTGTGGACAAGGAGTGATCAATAATGCTGAAGGTCCCAGAATATGCTAAGGAGCACCAGGACAATAGTATGTATTGATCTGGAAGACAGATGAGTGATCAGGTTCATATGTAGAGTTGTACACATTCATTCACATTAATTATGCATGTGTCAGACTCAGTGCTGGAAAGTCATGAGCACAACATAAAATACTTATTCCCGCATTTCTTATTCCCGCTCTGGTTGCTATTCATTAATTCATTCGTTCATTCATTCATTCGTTCGTTCGTTCGTTCATTCATTTCAAGAATTTGTATTCTATGCAATGGCCATTCCGCTCACCAAAAGTAGTTGCAATCACACTCAAGAAGGATAACATAAATTCCTCTGCAGGAAGACCATCAACACTGGCAACAAAGACGGCGGATAAAAACATCCTTCTGATGTCTATGGACTGATTAATACAGTAAATGGCCGGATGGCATGCAGCTCACAGCTACTTGATCATCGGCTCCAAGTTCAAGATGCCATGTAAAATTAGTGGTATTCTGTACATTCATGCCCCAGAAGAAAAAAGATATTTGACTACAAACAGCTGTCACCTCATTTGAGCTGCAGCACACAATACTACTTTCAACTTTAAAAGATCATACTTAAGGAACAGTAGTTGCTCCACAACTCCTTCAAACAGATCCTGAAAATCAAATGGTTGGGAGTCTTGCTGTATGTCAACAACAATGTAGGTATTGGCTAGTCAAACTGGGTTATATGGAATAGCTTGAAGAGGCACAAATTCAGGTACCCACTAACAAAATGAAACTTCGGAACACAATTTGGGGTAAATTTCGGGACATTTTCATCATGAACAAATGAAGAATTTTTGGATGATATATGCTGATAATATTTTATTTCAAAACGAGTTTCAGATAAGATACTTAATGGAAAATTTTATTACCAGCTTTCTCCTCCTCAAATTGCACAGGTCCCAATTCTCCATTTTAGTTTACTCTCATTTGACTTTTTTTATTAAAAAAGAGTCTTTTGCTCCAAAACAAAACACTTGTACCGTAATGTCTGCTGGAACCGTGATGTCTCTACACATACTAACAACTGAATGGATAAACAGGCTAACTAACTAAACAATCTTTTTCTTCTTCCATTTCGTGCTGCCTCTGCATTGCTGCCTTCTAGTCTTTTCCAGAGATTCTTTCGATTAGCACACACTGCATCCAGCTTCTTGAATTTTTTCAATTTTTTTGCTTTTAACGTTGAGTGTGCTATCTTAACAGATAGTGCATAGTCTTTGAGTCAATTGCTGGAGAAACTTTTTGAGAAGCCTCGTTTACAAGCGCCTTCGCTGCTGCTCTGAGCTTGTTTATATGCTCCGATTCCAATTCCTCTTCTGTCAGCTGTGCAAGTGGAAAATTCCTCTTCTTCTTCTGTACATCTCTTACTTTCACCTGTTGCTTTTCCCAGGTCAATTTTTTCTTCTGTAAGGCAATTGTCTCCTGCCTTCATCATTCTTCCAACTGCAACTGATATTCGGAATGTGCCTTTCTATGATATCCAGATTTATAGGCACTTCAGTAACACATCCAACACTCCAAGCAGTGTCTTCAACACTCCTTGCCGCATTGACTGCCTCTCCAATTAGAGACAGACTCTATTTCTCGAACAAGACATTGTTCCCAGAAGAACCACGCTTTGGGATAGCATTCCTGTGCCATAGCATCAGAGCTGCTTTCACAACATATGCCATACAAACATATTTCTTTCCACTCATTCCGTTGTCAACTCAGAAATTTTACACCAGTAATGGCAATCGGGGATATCTATCGAGAAATATCAAAATCGGTTTGAAGAGGATCAGGGCTCTGATTACACATACGCAATTAAGCATAGGCCACTCTGCCTGCACTGCATCTCATCACATATCATCATTTTTGCCATCCTTTTTCAAGTGCAGGCAACAACAACCTATTGCTGATTGCTCCGAATTTCTCGCTAATGGATGAAGACAGGAGAGATCTTGAGCACAGCATTTGTCACTGGCAAAGTGGTTTGCACATAGGTCGCTATTTTACTGAGTCTGAATGCATAACATAGCAGTCTTCCCTCATGTTGACTTTCATCACTTTAGACAATGCCAAACGAATTCCCATACCAATACCGATCTCCTTCACTCACAGCCAGTTCTTTCATCACACTGCATATGAGAACAAAACCCACCCATGGTTTGTTCTTAAATACCAACTTTGGATTCCAAGAACTAAAGCAGAGTGCCACATGACGCTTTCCCTCAATTAAGAAACCCTGTCCTCATGACAACATAAGTATAGGTCTCTTCTGAAAGGGTGTTTTGCTATCCTGGCTTCAATCAACAATCAAATATCATTTTCTAACTGAATAAGGGATTCTTGCTTTCTGGATTTGCCAATGTCATATTTCTCCTCCTGCTTCTTCAATTCACAGTCCAATATTTCGCTACCCTGAGTGCCATAGTACCAATCATAGGTGGCGAAACTGACACATCAGCTTCTTGGGATAAGCAATGGACACACACAAAAGAGCAAATGGGTGAATATTTGAAAACCGGTAATTTTAAGTTTCAGCATGCTAAATAAAAATCGGGTTATCATATTTTAAAAAACAAATCACCATTAAATAGATATTAACTGAGCGGATCTATTTCTTCAAATAGCCAAATTTTAATATTTATATATTATATTGATTTATTGAAAGAAAAGCCAAAAATGTCACGACCGCAACCTGTATCCAAGGTAGGTTCATTATTTTTAATTCCAAGTAGTAGATAATGCATTTTAATAATTTTACAAACTTTTGTGAGCATTTGATAGAGATTATAATTTTTCATCACAGTGGGTACAGAATTAATCTTCAGGGATAAGTTTTCAGTGTTAAATATTTTTTCAAAAGTCTGTAACATACTTTCAATTTTCTATGTCAACACCGCAACCGCAGCTGGTGCACACCTATTAGTACTGCTTCGCGTGTGTTGATTACGCCTGCGCACTGCTACATTGCATCTCCTGCGTCTTCACTAGCCGATCCCGTATTGTAAATGTATTTTACGATAATTTAAAACAGTTTATTAGGAATAAATGTCGGATAACCATCACGCGTATGTTTATTGAAGGTTACCACCGCAACCAACAATGCAGGCATACCCTTAATACCTAAGCAATTTTAATTGTCATGTCTCAAATCGCAAGCAAGTACAGATGAGACGGGGACCTATCATTGTGTACGCTCGTCTAGCGAAGTTGGCCTAATATTTAAACTTTAAGCAATTTGTCACCACCGCAACCGTCACCACCGCAACCAAAGCAGGCAGTCGCGGTGGTGACTTCGTGGTCGCGGCTTTGACACTTACTCAGTTGCTAGGGTTTCAGTGACTCTTAACATGAGTAACCATTGTGTTTTTACACTGTTCCAGACTTCCAGTAGTAGAGTCTGGCTACCAGTTAACTCTAAGTCAAATTTGATCCAATTCAGTAACCATACCCTGCTATTTTGTTAAAATTTCGTTTGTAATATTATTTAAAGCAGTTATGCTGTGTTCAGTTTTTATTTACTTGTTGTTTCAGTTCTTATGATGTGAAATAGCTGGCTTATACACTGCATTTCAGCAGCATGAAACAAAGTAGTCTTTGGTGCTGGGGGTCTGATGTTCTTTATTTAAATTATTTTTATGTCTTGTAGTTTGCTGACATTGGCTGACAAGCCGACTGTTGCTTTCTGTTACCTAAACTTTTATTCAGAATAAATATTTGAAACTTTTGTTATTAACGGCTGGATTACTTATGCATTTGTGCAGCAGCTTTGATGTGCATTGTTATTACACGATAATTAGGCCTATTTCTATGACAGTTTAGAATAGAATTGATACCATTTGGTTGCGGTGTTGACATTTTGCACCTAAACTTATGTCCTTTCTATAATTTTTTCTGATAATCTGACGGTATTCATTTTCATTTCACATTATATTACTTTTTCCATGTCATGCAGTTTTTATTGGACTATTAAATTGCAAATAAATGTTTGTTATTCAGCTTGTTTACTGACATTTTAATTGGTTGCGGTGTTGACATTTTTGTGGTTGCGGTGTTGACATGGTGTGCTACACCTACCATTTTCAAAACGATGTTCATGGGGGGTTCTAGGACATATCCGTTATGAATCATATTTTTAATATCTTAGGACTATATTTGCACTTCGATTTATGTAACTTTTGACAATAAAAATCACAACTTTTTTTGTCTTGTATGGAGCACCTAAAATTACCGGTTTTCAAATATTCACCCAAATAGGTTTCTGAGGGGACAAGAGGGTGAAAAAACAACTTTCGTGACCTGGAAGAAATGTCAAATTACAGGCCTATCTCAACTCTGAATAAATAAAAGTTAAACAATGCAGACTGAAAACGGTGGTGAGCGAGTTTGATGATAAAGTTCTCTTTGCAAGAGCTGTTTTGTATTGTATTGTATCTTTAACTTTATAAAGCGCCTCTCACAGTGCACACCAATCAGAGGCACTTCCGTGTGAAAGACATAGAGAGTTGCTTTATTGTGCATTGTCACTTTTGTCAATCACTATGCTGATTTTGCAAAGATTTCGTCATGGCCACCTCACATCGTCAACTCAATATATTAGTTGGTGTCCCTAGACAGCGGGATTATTTTATCCCTTTAGGACCTCCCCTTTTTGTAACCAATGAGCAAGATGTGTAAACCTGTCATGTATACACTCATTGCAAAATAAAAATATGTGATTGATTGATTGAGAAAGGAAAGTAGTTTTGATACAGTGAAAAGATGTGCATTGGGCACCAGTTAATATTTGTAAGAACGTGTCAATGGAGACAGTGAATTCCAAAGTGCAGGACCAACGAATAAAAAAATTTGAGTTTTGGCCAAAGCAGCGTTTGCTTGCAGGACAAGGAAATCATGCCTGTCACACGAGCGTAGTGGACGAAGAGACGAAGCCGAAGAGTTGTCATCAGCATGCGAGTCGTGACTATCCAAAGTATCCATGCAAGAATTCTACATATAAAATTCAAGGTTGAGATTGGCTCGTAATTTGACAGATGATCGTCAGAGTCGAGATAGGTTTCTTCTCAAGCAGACGATGCAATATGCATGAGGGAAAAGCAGATGGGACGGATTCTTCACGCAATGAGAAATTGACAATCGCTGTAATGGCTGGACCCAGGACATCAAAGTGCTCTATCAGAAAATCAACATAAATGGAGTCCATTTTTTAAAACACCTGTTTATTTTACTTATTCAGTTTTTATCTTATATTATAATTCCGAAAGTTTGTCCTTCCATATGTTTGTTTGTACGGATTTTGACTCTTCGTAACAGAAAAGGTTCGAAAATGACAGAGCGTCGCTTTAACAAATTTTTTGCAATTGATTCTTACCCAATTTATAAGGTCAACGCAACTATTTTCAGCTTTTAATTCAATTTAAAACCAGTTATTAGCGTCTTCATCCTTACAGCAGCCATCTTGCCGTATTTAGTAAAGAGGCAAAAGCCCGCATGACGTCATTCACGCCCAATAATAATTTCCGTTTATCAACAATCCGAAACCGGTTACAGTTTACAATTATGCAGCTGAAACAATAATATTCACAAGAACGCAGATCACAGAAATATTAACTTACTAACAGAACAGACAAACTGCAATAATTGTATTAGGCCATAGTCAGCACACACACACCAGCCCCTCAGGGACGGGTCATCTTTGGCTTTTTTGGGAAGTGGGGTGGAGGGTTATCGAAAACCCAAAATTTAGCGGTCAACGCTGGGCACCCCAGAGGCAAGGGCGGATACAGGAATTTTCGAAGGGGGGGCCAAAATTTTTGGTATTGTGAGACAGTAGAAAAAATTTTTAGTCATCGACCAAATTTTCCGGGAAAAAGATACCAACTTATCCGCCAAAAAAGTTGATTTTTTTTTTTTTTTTTTTTTTTTTTTTACACCAACTTATCCAACTTATCCGCCAAAAAAGTTGATGACCTTTTTTTTTTTTTTTTAGTCATCGACCAATTTTCCGGGAAAAAGATACCAACTTATCCAACAAAAAGTTGATGACTTTTTTTTTTTTTTTTTTAGTCATCAACCAATTTTCCGGGAAAAGGAGATGCCATTTCCGAACGGGGGGCCACGTCCCGTACGATTTTCTAATAGGGGGGCCAGATGTCCTGTTTTTCTCTCCCACTACATGTTTTTTAAACCAAATGGGGGCCACGTTCCATGCAATTTTTAAATGGGGGAGCCATGGCCGGATTGGCCCCCCCCTGGATCCGCCCCTGCCCAGAGGAGTAGTGTTGAAAACCCTAAATTTTCCGGGCAATGCCGGGTGACACATCTAGTCCTTTATAATCTTTACTTTCCGCCTCTGCCTCCATCATGTCATCCTCCACCGCATCGTCATCTTTCATTCTCATTATCCGCCTCTCTTTGTCCTCAACCAATGCCGTCTCATAACCATTCCTTCTTTTCCTCTTCTCCGTCAATTTCCATTCATTTACTTTCTTCTTCATCTTCTCCTCCTCATCTTCCTTTTTCTTACGACTCCTTCAAAGTCAAATCAGAACAGAGCAATAGCTTTCGATGCATGAGATTAAATCGACGGCAGTAAAGAGTCCAGTATCAGCTCTGCTCCATGGCATCTCCTCTTTCATTCAACTGCCCGCTGAAGTATTTATAGGCCTCAAAGGGCCGATCTGTGTTCTGCGTATTCTAAGGAAAACACCGTTTCTCTTTTCGATCGTTCAACTCAAATCGCTATTAACACGACGGCCACTATAACTAGCATATACGACGAACCAGCCAAGCAAAATAAACCTTACCATTGTAATAGGGCAAATTTTAACAATTAATTTATCGAGAATAATAATAAATTTTTTAAATTATAATTCTTTATTATAATAATAATAAATATTATTATTATTAGCATCAGTATTTATTTTCCAGAGTCTCTCAGACACAATCCAACATTACAACACTGTTGCATACCAGGTCACTTTGTCGGGCTGTCCAGGTCTAGGGCTGGCATCCCTATACAAACCAAGCATTCATTGCTCTAACATTAAATCAACTGTCATAATACTCATACTAATCAATAAATTTTAACAATTAATTTTCAGCTTGTTTGATAAATTTTATCTTGATTTTTTTTAAAACTTACTTCATTATGTCAAACGAATATAAATTTGCGGAATAAACAACATGGTGGACAATGATAATGAGAAAGTTTTAAGTGGAAAAGTGATCATTTTAAATTTGATGTAAACAGTGAACATTAATACTACTACTACCACTACTATTACTACAACAACTACTACTACTACTACTAATAATAATAATAATAACGATAATTTATATGGCACGGTAACACGGCCATGCCACTACATGGTCACCTTACAAAACAACTAAGCAACATTGATGGAAATATTGAAGGTGGCGACAAAATAAATTGTTTTCATTGCAATAAACATCTCAATTAATTATTACCAAACTTACTGACTACATTTCTGACAGTTTTCACTCTTTACGTCAGGCAGGCCAATTTATTCGAATTTAATCGATTATTTGCACTCAAATTTTGGAAATTTATCAATAAAATTATTCTAATAGTACCAGCCCTAATTTAGACTCTATTCATGCAACAAATATGATCACTGAAAAGATGAATTACAAAAACACAATGCATGATATATGGCCTAACATGATACTTAACTGCACAAAAGAGCAAAGAAGTGCTACCAAACATATGTACTTCAACACCATTTCATTCAACGAAAACAACATACAGTCAAGTAGAACAAATTGCTCTGGTGACAGTGCCTAAAAGAAACACATATATATGCTTAGCTGGTCGCATCTCATTACACTCCAGGGAACTTAACAGAGCATCAATCTTCTCTCCAAGACTACAGATTTCTTCACTCTGGCACCAGTGTATTGATCTGAAAGTCGCTCGAATAGCCTTGCTGCATCACAGTAGAGTGTACAGAAACTCATGCTAAACTGACCAGTAGGCAATTTATTGTAATAAGTTCAGGGAGAATTTTCTCATATATTCGTTCAGCCCTACAATCTTATCCTACTTCGGAACAACACTCATCATTTTCAGCGAAGTTATTTCAGGTGCATTGTCATTTTGCCTCATGGTATTACTACGATTAGTGCATATTTCTTTTTTTCTACCAGAGGCATCCATGATCCACAGGTGTCAGATATTAATAAGCAATTTTAGCCCTGGAGTGGCCGCCAATGTCAAGATCTGGAAGAACAAAGTGCTGTGGGAGGCAACAGCATTGAAATTTATGCTGAATTATGACTGACAGGCGCTGGAACAAGTAACTGGTTTCTCTTGGTTCACCCAAAATATGGCCCAAGAGACGACCCAGAGGACGACAAGAAATGCCTGTCCCTTGGCGCTAATTTGTCTCATTGTTTAAAAAGTCAATGAGATAAAGTGGAAGGATTGTGTCAGTTGTGCATATATAGTATTTTTCTGGCTTCAGCCAGTTCTGCAGCATCTCCCATCCGGTTGGAGGTTGTGGTTAGGTATGAGGGAGAAACAGTGTCGGCAACTGTGACGTCCCAGGTCAAGCAATGACCTAAGCGCCACAGAATCAGTGTTAGGCAGTCTGGTCTTTCACCATCTGGCCTTGACAAACCTTAATTGCCGGGATACCCACCTGAATAAGGCCCTGCAAACCAGTTCATTCAGGGCCACCTGTCAGCCTGAGGGAAGACGGCATGATAGGCTGTGAGTGCCTTCAACAGTTGCCAGAGTGTTACACGGGCAGCTATTTGGGTGACAAATCACAACGTGCCCAGATTTCTACAATGATTTCTCAGGCACAGCATAACATTACAAATTCGTAGCACACCATTAATACATTAATGACTACAGTCTGACAACGCCATCAGTTAGACTGGCACCACAAACTCACACTACACTGGTTGACCAACATCTAGAAAACATTCAACAGTGGTGTAGTGGACATGTTCGTTGCCCTGCAGCCAACAAGTTGCAGGTTCGAATCCACCTCTAGCCACCATGTAGGGACCTTGGGTAAGTCCTTCACTCGCAATTGCTCAGTGCTTTGGCGTGAAACTCCGATTCAGAGTCCGTGCTGTAGTCGGGAGCGCTTCTGAGTAGGAATCTTGAAGAGGCGCTATAACAAGTGCACATACAAACATACAACAAATGCACGGTAACAGTAATTGTAACTAAAGCTTATTCGGGTCGGCACCATGCACAGCCGTACGACGCACAGCGTAACGATAACAAACGCACCTTGACGATTTGGTTGAGGAGACGGCTGACCAGTCGCTCCAGCTTTCCGTTTTCCGGGTGTTCCGACCCGGCAAGTATCGAGTGAAGGCATCCGTTCAATCCATCAACGAGAAGTGGAATGCACTCCCAGTTGCTCGCCAGTCGAGTGAGGGCAATCACCGACTCCTCCATCTCCTCCGAAAGACTTTTATCTACACAGGATAAACTGTCCTGATTAGATCGCCAATCATTCCCGGCTAATAAGGATCTCAACAGCTAAATAAACAGATCTATAACGACTCGGTGCTGTGCAGAATTACAAAAACACATTCAGGTAATCATTACGTGGAGGAAATGTGTGATGCATTAAGCAGGTCAACCAAACAAGCATAGGATGATGGGCCAGTTGGAACAGGACAGGATGAATGGGATATGGCATACTGTAATGCCATCGCAATCATAATCACGATTATGATAATGAATTGATGGCATCGAAAACGATAAAATAACTACTGGCATAACATATCAGGTTACTCACAGTGATTGAAATCATAAATTTATATATTGCCACTTCAAGACAGACTCCTCTGAGGCACCTTAATGGTGAGAAGACCTGTACAACGGCACTGAACTTCAAATCTATCATCATTATGCACATGGCATACTTGACAAACTAGTTACTTTGTATACCACTTGTTTTCTATAGTTCCCTTAAATGCCAGTACACTAAAGCCATTCATATGTTGAAGCCATGCAAATCTTGGAGCCCTTTAATTGAACACCAACCTGTGCAGCCGGTCAAATAGTCAGCCGGCCAATCTGGATGCAACGGAAACCTTTCTGCTAAAGAGCAATTATTGTCGTGCCAAGATGGAGCATTGATACTGATTTATTCAGCAAAATTGTGGCCATAGCGACCATCAGACTCATCAGGCAAGGCACAAGATCCTGCATAGAGATGGCACACATGGACACATGTGAACAGTTTATCAGCTGACAACAGCAAAACGCCAGCCTGAAACTGATATTTCCCTCTGCTGCTTTCAACTGCCCGAACCCCAAGAACTTCCCTGATGTGGCATCAAAAGCATTTAAAGTATTCAATCACATGACATAACACAGCACCATAAAACACACAAGTGCCTTCTCCACATGTACTTTCTTAACGAATAACAGAATAATATTAAGGAATGTCTGGTCCCGTAGAAACACTCACTGAGCTGTTATTGAAACGGTAGATTACATCATGTATCGCCATCTGTTGTTCAGTGGTGCAGTGACAGATGCTCACTCATTCATCTTCACACGCTTGCTTGGACTATTTTTGTCAGTCTTCTAAAATGCTGGTTTTGCCAGATTCAGTCTATCTTTAACTATAGTGTTCATTATATATGTGTGTGTGTGTATATATATGTATATATATATATCCAACAAGTCCAATTATTCACACAAAACACATACAAATAGCTTAACATAATTATTATATATGTGCTGTTTTTTGTTGGACTGTCATGTTCTTCTTGTTCCCCAATCTTGGATCACTGTTGCCCATCATCGCGCTTATGCTTCTGTTGGTCCTAATAAACCGTAAGCTCTGGAATGACCTCTCCGTGATTTGAAACATGCTGCTAACCGGAGACATTACTCTCCTTTCTTATTGTCTTAAGACTCTTTCTCACGCACTGGGAATGCCTCTGATTAGATTGTACCTTGAGAGGTACTTAAGAAGTCTTAAATACGATATGATACGATATATGCAAGAAGCACTACATTTGTATTCAAGACCATGCTAACATATGCTCCAACTGTCATCGATGTGCTGGTTGTATACCAGGACACTTTTTCTTCCAGTCTCAAGTCCACTTGCAGGACAATCGTAGTGCTCTGCATGCCAGGAAGATATGCAGATGCTGTCACTTGAGCCCACTGTGCCTTCTCTTGTATAGGACCAACCTGCTGGAACAGTCTTCTATTCAATTTCTGAATAGATGCCTTTGACTTTGTGCGGCATACAATTGAAAACTGTCTCTTAAAACACACTGGTTTTCAATATAGTCATGGGTGCAGCACTTCTGTAGGTACAGGTCTGCAATGTGCAATGTTAAGTGTCTGCATACAAATATAGCATGTTGTCATCGTCGTCGTCGTCGTCATCAATCATCATCATCATCATCATCATCATCACCACCACCACCACCACCACCACCACCACACCATCATCATCTGATTACGGTATATGCCACTTTACAAATTTACCTCAAACACTTGGGCGAGTTTAAAAAGGTAAACATGCAATTTGTTTGCAAAGTTGGTAAGTGAAAAAGAAGCATCCTAGCTCCAGATACACCGGCTAATGTTCGCACTCAACACATCCTCCAACTGTGTACAAATTGCAAAGATGAGGCCGGGTTACCCCACAACAACTTCAGCCAGTCCTGTCAAACACACACTTTCAGTATACTATCAATCAGCCTTGTTTATATCAGTTAGATAATGGTGCATACGACAGGCACTCAGATTGGGTGATATTAAATGTCTTAATACATATGCGATCTAAAATCTGATCCAAGAACTTCTTTAGAACCTCTGTAATAATGCCCAAGGCAACAGGCATCACACACACACCCACACACATACACAAACACACACACACACACATATTACATATAGCTTACATCATATACATTATAGTCTTGATGTGTCAATTCATTCTTACTTACAAATTTTTTACTGTTACCAAATCTATTACTTTCATTCGTAACCTGCCAATTTAAAACGTCAAATAGCATAAAAACATGCTATCGTAATATAATAACTTTTCTGTGTTGGCCTTTCTCATTGGAATAAATCTCCCATGAACATACAAACGCTTCCTATTAACTCTGCTTGAAGCTATGTTTGGTGTTTATGATAAGATGCACCTGTTTAGATTCTTTAGATCTGTTGTTCGCAGTACCAGATGGTTCGTAAAAATGCACGTTTACAAAGTCCTGATACGTACACCCATAGCAAGCTCCTGTTTCTATCTACACAGCCAAATGTACATTAGTACTTCTCATTCTCTAACATCCTCTGTCACATAGTACCATCTGTGCGCATCAGTCTTTTGTTTCGATAAGACAGTCAGGACATTTAGAAGTACCAAAGTACAGATGGGACATCTAGAAGTACCAAAGTACAGATGGGATGCGCTTGGTCTACATATGCATCTGCCAAGAAAATTAAAGGCATCATTTCCATAAACACACATCTCCAGATGTCAGCTCAGTTGGCTGGGTCTGACTAACTGCAGGAAGTGCTTGCACACCATTTCGTGGCACCTGACTTTTGTGGGGAGAGAACTGGTCAGCAAGGCCATAGCTAGGGGGTGTTTTTGGTTTTTGAACACCCCCGAAATGAACAGTGAAAAAATAATAAAACGCATTTACTAGCACATAATGTAAGAACTACAGTGTGCAATGTATTGGCCGCCCAGAACCCGCAGAAGATCGCGACTTTCAAAGAAAAAAGAATAAAATTAGAACGTCTCACTCCGCGGTGAACGGTTTTCGGGTGAAAAATCCTACAAAAAGCACGTGATGACTAAAGAGTTCATAAGAAATTGCGACGACTAAAAAAGGGTCTGAAAATTTGGCCGAAAAAAGTTGGCAAATACCCCACAAAATCAAATCCTGGCTACGGCCTTGCTGGTCAGTCACAAATGGTATCCTAGAACATTTAAGAGCTGATGGTCAAGACATCATAGGCGCCTTGAATTTCAAATGTCTTCCATCGAGCACAGCAATTCTGGAAGGCTAAGATATCTTTCGGGTGATGTACATAACCTCAGTTTCTTTACACAATTACATTAACCCTCGAAGGGCAGCCAAAAAACAGCCGAAAACAAACCCTATCAAATTAAATTAAAATAAATTAAATTAAAGGACACCTGCCAAACTTGAAACTCAACTGAAAATGAATGAGCATTCTTAAAAGAACAATTCGTAATAATTCACAATAAAGCTAGATAAATAACATTAGACCAACGGGCACAGCATAAACAAGCCACATTTTATTTATTTTCAATTTACTAATACAAACAGGAAATAGCAATTACAATCGTCATAGTTTGCAATGCAAGTCCAGCACAGTCCTCCTACCGCACTCAATATTCCTGGCGATAAACACGCTAATGAGACTTCAGTCTAATTAATAAACAAGCCAATTAGGAACGCAGACAGCGTTCATCACTCGGTTCGGCCGCAGCAAAGTAATAATTTTCCAGCAATTTCGAAGCGTCTCAACGCGTGGACTTAGCCGATGGCACTTCGTTACGTAATGAATAGGGACGTGTCTGCCGCGCTCGTGAGAGCAGGCGCACGGCAAATCGTCACTAAAAGACAGAATAATGCCGAGCTCGAAGACGACTGACAGCGCCAATCCATTAGAAACGAGAACGGAAGAAAATAGAAGCCCGGAACCAGCGTTCGTGAGCTGAATGCCACCATCGCCATTACTACAGAGAGATTCAACAACGCATATGTATATCTATGAAACATTCATTAAGGAAAAAGGAAAACAGAGTGGGCCTATAAGATATCATTTTATTAATTCAATATCTGGTATCATTAACAATAGTTGTCAACAATAGCAGCTAATTTACAACTGATTGCTAGGGTCTGCTGATAAGTGAAAGGAGACTTTTATTTGCTTGGATGCACTTCACTTGGACCACTTCAGTAAAAAAAATCAGTTAGGTCCAGTGTCCAGACAAGCATGCTGATTTTGTTCAGAAATTATTGCTAACATTCAAAGTTACTTCTATCAACATAAGCTGAGTAATAATATCTGCACATTATATCATCTGCAAAGTGCTGTGAAAGAAAGCAGCTTGCCTATGGGGAGGGTGTGTGTGTGTGTGTGTGTGTGTGTGTGTGTGTGTGTGTCTTAGCCGTGATGTCTAACAAATCATTAGATTAGTCCACCGAGTGTTGTTCGATCCCTGTTGAACTGCAAATAGGATCTTTTAGAATGCATGACACACCAGGAATATAGCCTGATCTCCTTTGCTCGAAAATGTGATGAGCATATGCAAGCTGCTTTCATTGGCAACACTTTGCCGATGATATCATGTGCAGAGGCGCATAATGTATGTGAAAAATCATACATAATTAGCAATCTGCAAAATTAAGAATTGGTTTTATTAAATTATTTCTGAGAAGTTTTATAGGATCACCAATAATGGAGCAAAAATCAGAATAAAGCCTTGGCTATGGTTTCAACATAAATCTGGCAAAAAAATCATAATGACCTAGATTCTGATTAGTGATTAGCTCAACGTTTGGCATATTAAACTGCAAATAAAGTTTACTTTCAGACAACATCAGATCTACAGTCACAGCTGATGCAATGTCAGGTAAATCTTCGAGAAGTTCTCATAACCCACAAAAGCCACGCCAGGGATACCAGCTTATTCACAAAAACCAAATCAAATCCGCAATAGCCAAACTGCTCGTTTCATTCCGGTGCCAGGTCAAAATCTGGGGAGGTCAAGTCAAGGAGATACCATGGGGGTCCATGGTGCTATGGTGGCAATCAGTGATGGTGATCGTGTGATGGTGAAGGCATAGTCAGGGTAAATTATGATTGCTTGAAGAGTTCGGTTTTCAGTTAAGAAACAGGATTTTAAGCTAAGAAACAGGGTTTTTAAGTTAAGAAACAGAGTTATAGAGCTAAGAAACAGGGTTTTAGGTTAAGAAACAGAGTTTTAGAGCTAAGAAACAGGGTGTTAGAGCTAAGAAACAGGGTTTTAAGTTAAGAAACAGGGTTTTAAGTTAAGAAACAGGGTTTTAAGTTAAGGATTGATAGAACTGTATTTAAGGCTAGCCTAAATGGAAGATGACTCGTCAACTAACAAAATCTGTTGTATAGGACTATATACCTACCAACCTTGGCCTTTAACATCGTGAGTTTAACTTTAGCTATATTTGTTCTTAAGGTTAACAATAAATCAATAATTGATATTAGAATTGTTAATACAATAACATTATACATGTAGTAAATGTTGGCAATCGAATGTGTCACTGGCCACGGAATGATAAAGCTCCAGCTATTTGAGAAGCCAGTTATGATCTCCCTAGATTTTGAAACCGGAGACATTATTTCTTTTCTTGGTTAATAAATAAAGTAAATAAATAATAAAAAGTGTACAAATCTAAAATAATGTTTCTCTAAGCCTGACAATTATTTGACAAGTGAGTTGCAAGGCCGTAGCTAGGCAGAGGTGCTTTGGGTGTTTGCACACTCCTGCCCGAAATGAAATGCTATAATGAAATCATGCATTTACTAACACAATCATGAAGCAAGGACTAAGGAGATTTTATTTTGAAGCCCTTATTTCTATATGACATTTTACAATATAGTTTAAATCATCCTCCAAACCCCATATTCATTCGATTCAGTTACTTGTCTGCATGCTCAAGATCGAGTAAACACCCCCAAAATAAAATCCTGCCTACGGTCCTATGGCCTTGGACAGTTGTATGTCTATAATGTCTGATGTGATCCCATGACCGGATAAGAAGTGGTTGGATGGATAAATGAATAAATGGACAGGTGAAAAATGAGAAAGAAGGAAAGATGTATGGATATATAAAATGAAAGAATAATTGGCAGACAGATGCATAAAAACACCACATGGATTGATATATGGCAGAGTGGCGGATGACCAGTGGAAGAATTTAATCCCTTACAGGCAGTCTTTCGATCCATCCATAGGCAATGTGCATGTGCGAGGAGCGCATGGCACCATGTGTATTTTATTGTCGGGATGTAAAAGCGAACAATTCCTCAGAGCGTAGTAAAGTATGTTCTTTTACAAAACGGATGCAGACAATCTTTGCCGGAAGCCATAAATCCACAAAAGCCGAGCACTGGTTCATCCATTTTGCCGATAAAACACAGCTCGCATTCGGCTGCTGGAGAAACAAATAAAAACAAAGAACTCCTCCTGGCAGTGCCTGTTGACAATACCAGTAACACAGAGCATATACATTCTACATGTGCAGTTTACCGCTTGGTGATTTAATGTCACAAGAATCGCGGGGCAGACTTCAAATGCTCCATGGAAGCCATATCCATCTAATTCAAGTGAGAATCAACACCAATGCACATTGCACGCCTACATGCAGTTCTGCATATACCACGGCAACATAAAACAACTTGTAAGCTACATCATCAGATAAACCGAATTCAAACCACATCTCGAACTTGTTCTTTGCGTTTCAGTCTGCTGAAAAAATCAAAAATAAACTAGGCTACTTAAATTAGCGTAAAACGCATCAATGTCAGTCTTGGATACCGCCATCATACCGGCAAGGACAGGAGTGGTGCGCACGGTCACGGCCCTCTGAATCTCCCGGTAAGATGCTTGACAAAACAGATCATTTCTTTCAGTGTCATCACTCTATGATTTTTATAAACTAACCATGCAATAAATATATAAAATAACCAAATTAGCGCAACTAACCCTATTAGACATTTTTATTTACGAATGACTTATTAAAAAAGTTATTATTGCAGCGTCTCAGTCAAGGACTATAATCCTTGCGTCTCAGTCAACAACATAGGCCTATGCATGGTGCAAGATGCCACATTTCGTGGCGTAACAAAAAGTGTGAAACCCAGAGCTTTGAAACCAAGTTTGACCTGATTAATTTTTTACAATTTGCTGTAAAAAAGACAAATAAAATAGACCCTATTATCGTTGCACCTATTCACTTGTTAACCCATTTCAAGTTATCGCATAATAATATTCCTTTATTGAACAAGGTGCGACGCGTGGCAATTTAAATCGACTAGGCCTACACGGTAGCGCAGTGGTTAACACGCTGGAGTAGAGCAAGATGTAACGAGTTCGCGCCCCGGACGCGAGTTCGTAGACCATACAGTGATACGAGTACGAAGCCTTCACTTCCCTGTTAAACTTGCCTGTAAAACTCATACAGATTTTAGAATCTATTTTTACCCCAACCAATCAACTTACGCTGTCTCACCAAAGTCACCCTTTCTTAAAGTGTCAACAACTCAACATGTGCGGAAGGTAAAACGATTTTGGACGAATTGCAATATAAAACGTTTCTGTTGGCTATTAGGCTAGACTTTCTCACAAAATGATCTCATGTATGGACGAACGCTTTGCACAGGTAACACTGGTCAACATAGAAATCGTTACTGACTGGAAAAGGCCCTAATGTGTAGCATCTTGGTGTGCTGAACACGAATATATCCATAAAAAGTTTTTATTGGCTCTCGTTTTGAAAATATTTCATATAGTTCATTTCTTATGTTTCACCATGTAAATTTATGCAGTAGAAATGCGACAATATCCTAAATAAGTCTAGAATGATGCATAGGTGCAATCACGTCCTAAAAGCTGGAGGGGACCATAATGAATCACGTCCTAAAAGTTGGGGGACCATAATAATAAAGTTAGAGGACCACTCAAAAGTTGGGGGGATGCGTCCCGTGGGTCCCATAGGGTGGTTGCGCCTATGGAATGATGTAATATTCCACCTCATTGCATAATCCCATCATGGACACATCATGCACAGTTGATTTTTTTTACGTCATTTTCTGATGCAATGTAAAAGTACAGCCAGTCTGATGAGGACAAGGGTGAGCCAACATGTTCTTCTCCTGCAGTGGCGGCGCTACGCCAGGGCATGGCAGGGCAAATGCCCTGCCAAAAAAGCCTTTGCCCTAGCTGTTGCCCTGGTCGTTGCCCTGCCAGAAATTTTGCCCTGGGAGAATTTGTTCGGGCATATTGTTTCTTACTGTTCACATCCGTCCGCTCTCGGGCAGGGCAAAAGTTCTGGCAGGACAAAATTCTGGCAGGGCAAAAATTTCTGAAGAGAAAAAATCTGACAGGGCAATTTTCTGGCAGGGCAAAAGTTCTGGCAGGGCAAAAGTTCTCGCAGGGCAAAATTCTGGCAGGGCAAAAGTTTATGAAGAGAAAAAATCTGACAGGGCAATTTTCTGGCAGGGCAAAAGTTCTGGTAGGGCAAAAATTCTGGCAGGGTAAAGACCGTAAAATTATGGCAGGGCAAAAGTTTTGACAGAGGAAAATTCTGGCAGGGCAAAAATCCTGGCGGGTCAAAAGTTCTTGTAGGGAAAATTCTGTTGCTGTCTATCCACATTACCATATACAACTAACCTAGCTGTCGCTTTCTTGTTTTTCAAATGAAGCGTAAGCATTTGCGTAGACATGCAATGAATAGACCTACATGTATTTATCTGACTCCGTTACTTTATTTGCTGAACCCTTTGCTTTCGAAATGCTACTCGAAAGAGGATTTACAATGCTTCACTAAGTCACCGAGATTGGTCTACAGGTTGGGTCATAAAAAGACTCTAAAGTTTTTTGCCCATAATCTTGGTCAGAGGTAGTAGTTTTTTAATGAATATTTAGGTTTAATGAAAATTCATATTCACACATGATGGCCAGATTTATTTAAAATATTCAAACAGAACAGAAGTTAGCCTATATCACTTTTAGTGAGATGATTCAAAAACGTATTTATTAAGTAACATCTCAAATAATTGGTGTCAAAGAAACTTGTTATTGACAGAAAATCGTTATTATTATTTTTTTAAGCAGGTACCAGCATAGCTGCACGTCGCTGTGGCATAATTTGTCAAGATGACTGTTAAGTTGATAAGAAAATAATTTTTCTGATTAGTAATTTTGGTTTTAAGATAATAAAATCGAAATTTCTATCAAATTAAAATGCCCAAGGTGTCGATGGCAGGCAAAATTTGTATTCATTCACTACCTGATCAAGGTCTTGGGAGATAAAGCTATAATCACCGCTTAATCTGATGAACAGTGATTGCAGAGAAATGAAGAGCTAAATAATTTATTGAAATAGAGAGTTAAGAAATGTGCCGTTTATGAAAGAAGATCGATTCAACGTCAATATTACTGTAAGCCTACTGTTTATATTGAGAAGAACCAATGGTTCCAAATATCCGGATTTGAACCCGATGATTTTATCAACAGTGGGGAGCTATTTCTCGAGATATACCTCAATCTGCAGCCAAAACCAAGAACGATAAGAGACTGAAAATTGGTGGTCACATTGGAGCTGATTGGGACGATTTACCTCTGGCACACAACACGAAGTCCATTAAAAATTGTGCACTCAAAACAGATGTGGGCATTGTTGGAGGACACATTGTACACAAGATGTGGTGTACTATCACGTTCATTTCATAACAATAATATTACTACTTGAGATGAGACTTATACAAAAATGTTTGTTGCTACTTTTTGTTGCATTATGTTTTTGAACCGTCAAAGAGTCGGTTGTCTCACTAAAAGTGATATAACTCTTGTTCTGTTTGAAAAATTGCGGTGAAATCTGGCCACTCTGCGTAAATAGTTATGAATTGTCTGTAAACTTGGGAAATTTGATTATTTTTTTAAACTTCTGGCTAGGATATTGGCAAAAACCTTAGGGGGTCTTTTTATGACCCATCCTGTATAAGGATTCTAAGATTTGCTTTTCAAATGTCAGTGTTCGGTTTCATGACTTTGCCCATTTGAACCTCTGACCGGCCAACCCTAATAGTGTAGGGTGGGGTGATTTATGGCATGCACGGGCAGCACGGTAGCGCAAAATTATAGGCCTATGTGAGCCCGTACTACCGAACACGCGACTCGCCCTCTGCCCTGGTTACTTGTGTGACTGCCCTGGCAATGCCCTGGCTACAAAAAGTGTCTGGCGCCGCCACTGTTCTCCTGGTCCGTCAGCGTGCAGTGATCCCGATTTTCACTGTGGTGCATCATCAACCCCACACAGAATAACACAGGAAGAACTAAATGACCTTGTTCGTGATTTGGACTTATCCAAAAACAAGGCAGAGTTGCTAGGATCAAGACTCCAACAATGGAATCTTCTAGAAGAGGATGTCACAATCACTTCATATAGAAAGCGCCATCAGCAGTTGGAACCTTTCTTCATGAAGGAAGGTAATCTGGTATTCTGTTCCAATATTGACGACCTCATGAATGCCTTACAGATCACTCATGACCCACAAGAATGGAGACTCTTTGTAGACTCTTTGACACTGAGTCTTAAGGCTGTGCTTTTGCACAATGGAAACCGTCTTCCATCTATTCCATTAGCGCATGTTGTCCACATGAAAGAGACATACGATAACCTAAAACAGCTACTGTATTACATTGACTATAACAGGTACAAATGGCACCTGTGCGGTGATTTGAAGGTAGTTGCCATTTTAATGGGACTGCAGCAAGGATATACAAAATATATGTGTTTCTTGTGTGAGTGGGATAGTCCGGCAAGAGAGTTGCACTACGTGCGGAAGGAATGGACTCCCAGACAAAACATGGCAGTTGGACAAAAGAATATCCAGCACCCAGCTCTGGTCGAGGCTCACAAAATCCTACTACCACCCCTTCACATCAAACTAGGTTTGGTGCAAAACTTCGTGAAAGCCATGGACCGCACTTCGCCAGCTTTCCGATACCTGTATGAAAAATTCCCTCGACTCAGCGAAGCAAAGATTAAAGAGGGAGTTTTCGTGGGTCCTCAGATTAGAGAACTTTTCAAAGATGACCGCTTCAACAACTTGCTGGAGGGTGATGCGAAACAAGCATGGAATGCTTTTCGTCTAGTGTCTACAGACTTTCTGGGGAATGTTAGGGCAGAAAACTACAAGGAACTAGTAGAAGACATGCTCAAGCAGTACCAGAAATTTCGCTGCAATAGGTCGCTGAAGATGCATTTCCTTCACTCCCATCTGGATTTCTTCCCTGACAACTGTGGTATGGTTATAGTGACGAACATGGCGATCGCTTTCATCAAGATATCGCAACAATGGAGCAAAGGTACCAGGGAAAATGGTCCACTACAATGTTGGCTGACTACTGCTGGACACTCCGCAGATATGCTCCCGAACAGCTGTACAAGAGACAGGCAAAAAATCTAAGAAATAGTCTATGACCTGGTTTTTACAAATATTAACCGTAAGTGTATCACTATTGGAATGCATTGTGCGATATAAAATTACTTCATTTAAGATTACAAAAAAACTAGAGCCAATTAAGCAATTTCACTGTCATATTCGTGTTCAGCACATAAAAATTGATAAGAACTGACTAATTTCATTTCAGTAACATGACTTTTGTAAAAATTTGTTGTCCAGTGTAATTATAGCTAACTTTCGCGTTCTTTATTATTAAATTTTCAGCATCGGAGACCTTGGTGTGTTCGAGTAGGATAAGGCTTGGGTTAGGGTTAGGGTTAGGGTCGGTTAGGGTTAGTGTTAGGATTAGTGTCGTCATTAGATACTTAACAGTCATACAGAATTTTCCGCTCTCCACTACTTTTGCCAAAGTATACGCGTTATCAGTTAAAAGCTTGCGAACTTAGGCCTACTTACTCTTAAATGAACCTTTCTTTGCTCTGCAACGCGCAAGTATAATTGGGTCAGATGTCATTGGTTCACCTAATAATAGATCTCAATGCGTTTACGGTAAGACAGGGCTTCGTACTCGTATCACTGTATGGTCTACGAATTCGCGCCCCGGACAGGGCGGACGTGCTTTGTAAATGTAAATGTAAATGTAATCGCAAATTTATATAGCGGCTGTGTTATGGCTTCGACCCTGAGGGTGAGATCCTTCACCACCGCTACTCCACGTTTATATTGCGACCGAGCCACCCGCAGTAAAGATCCGAGAAATTAATCTCTGACCGACCGGGAATCGAACCCGGGCCGCCGGCGCGGCGAGCGGGCTACCAACCCACTCGGCTATTAGCGCCGATTATAATATTATTGAAGGCTGCCTGTTCTGTTAATAGTTGAGATTTATGTTCTTTCATTCATTCATTCATTCATTCATTCATTCATTCATTCATTCGTTCATTCAAGAATTTCTATAGCGCTTCTTTAAGGGGACTACTCAGAAGCGCTCCCGACTCTTAGCACGGCAAGAAGGACAGTTTTGAGTTTAATAAAAAGTTTTAGTAATAACCCCAGGATGTAAACGTACGTAGCTCCTGTGGGAGCCAATTCCAGACAACTGAGCTGATCACAGAAAAGGCTCCATTCTGCATCGTTGCAGCTCGTGCGAATGGGACCAAGAGCAATCCTTTCTGTGCAGAACGGAGGGGACGGTAGCCTTGGGTACCCGTGGAGCAAGAAACCTCTCCCACGTAGGCCTAGCCTGGGGCAATTCCAAGCTGGCATTGCCTAACTAGAAAATGGATCCTAAATTCAAAGCGCTGCCGAGTAGGAAGCCAACGTAGCTAGCTAATGTCTCCCGCATATGGCTGGAGCCTGGATAGACCTATATAGCCTACACGATCAAATTTAGATATTTGTCCAATTAAACGTGCTGTATTATGTAATTAAACGTAGGCTAAGACTCGGTTTAAGCACATTATTCGATTGGATTGGAGGCCAGCGTATTATAGCCTATGTATTCTGTATAGGCTACTCTGAGTTCGTGTAAACTGTTTCAACTGCATAGGCCTAATTGTAGCCTACAGTCCCTACATTGTAACCGGTTGCGGTCTGTCAACCGGATTGTCGAATAAACGAAAATTATTATTTAAAAAACAGATGCACAAATCATTCACTCCACAGACGAACAGATTTAGGTATATAGGCCTATTTCACTGGAATCAAGCCTAGCCTAGAGGCTACAGGCCTTAACAGTCTATTGACTAACGCAAGAAATCGCTTCTTTTTTAATGGTCCAATTGTTGATGTTGTGATGCTGCTGCTGCTGCTGTTGTTGTCGCTATTGATACAATTTTTGCTTTTGCTGCTGCTGTTTTTGTCGTTGTTGCTGCTGCTGTTGGTGATGGTGGCATACTGGCGGCGGCGGTGGCGCGGTGGTGGACTGGTGGTGGAGTGCTGGGGGTGGTAGTGATCATCATCATCATCATCATCATCATCATCATCATCATCATCATCATCATCATCATCATCAATATCATCATCATCTTCATCATCATCATCATCATCATCATCATCATCATCATCATCATCATCGTCATCGTCATCGTCATCGTCATCGTCATCGTCATCATCATCATCATCATCATCATCATCATCATCTTCATCATCATCATCATCATCATCATCATCATCATCATCATCATTGTCATCATCGTCATCGTCATCATCATCATCATCATCATCATCATCATCATCATCGTCATGACGACGACTACGACGACGACAACGTGTCACAGACGATTGGCGTCATTCAGCACGCACTCCCACGTTATTATTCGTCTCTAGTCTTTATATTCAAACGATCGATGTTGTGGCTTATTGTATTGAATTGTATCTTTGCATTTATATAGCGCCTCTCGCAGAGCGACCATTCAGAGGCGCTCTCAGCACAAAAAACTCCGGAGAAAAAGAAATGTTTTTAAAGAACGAGAGATTGATAAGGAAGAACAAGTCATTAGTTTAGTACGTATAGTGCGAGAGGAAGGTCATTCCAAATGGAGGAACCAACCACAGCAAACGGGCGATGTTGGGAAAGGGCAGTCCTAGTCCTGGAAGCAAAAGAGCTCCCGAATTGATCGCTGCAACTCCTTCTTGGTCGGTCTTCAAAAATGTTCGTCTCTCCCCTCTCTTGCTGGTTATCAAAGTGCATCGATCGTCTGCCGGTGTCACGAAATAGAGTATCCCCCGGATACCTTTAAAGGGGGTTAGAATATCACGCGACACCGCTCTTTTGTTCTCCCTCCAGAAAGCTTCATTTCCCAGAGGAGAGGGACTAGATTAAACACTGCTTAAAGGACCGAACAAGGGTCCATGCGTACGGTACCTCTGCACACGGGACCATGAAAAGATAGCTCCGCAAGTCCGCAACCGAAATGCAACTGTAGGCTACCATGCAAATAGCCCGACATCCTCAATCGTCACGCATATCGTCTTACATGTTTAGTTAGCTTCACTGGCTCCCTTCATTGCTCGAATTCAGCTTCAGGTTCTTACTACTCTATATAGAATTTACGGTATTTTCCGGTCCTACTCTGGCTTATATAGCGCCCAATTATCTTCGTGATCTCATCAGCCTGCAGCCGACTCCGGTCCTCCTAACTTCGTTCATTACGCTCACTATACACGCAAGATCTCCTTCAACGCCTTGTCCCGCAAGCAAGGACAATCGGGGAGTGGGGGGCTACTACAGCCAACATTCGAACGTTTGTCTTCATTAGTCCTGCACTCTGCAATCAGCCTATCGTCGTCGACACGTTCGTCACTATTAGCTGTCGCGCTGGGAGCGCCTCTGATTGGTATGCAATGTGAGAGGCGCTTTATAAATTTACAGATACAATTATACAATGCAATAATATGTCGCTTGAGAGTCCAGCATGCATACAACAGAAGAAGATCGTTGACCACAAGACATTAAATCTGATAATTTTTATAAGCCATATTTCATGGATTTTTGGATCGACATTATCCTCTGCTCAACCTGATCCTCTCCTTTGAAAAAATTGCGACAGCTATCTGACCCACTGCATGAACATCAGGCTCAGCTCACCAATACTACCAGGCTCCTCTTACAATTCCTGCACTCAATGCGTCGTGCAGAACTGGGGGAAAACTCATTCATGCTCTTTGACCTGCGATCATTCCCGTAGCTCCGATTTTGAACACTGATACAACAGCATCCATCTAATCTATCTATCCGTTTACCTGCACAACCTATGAGATAATTATCTGGGCCTAGAGTCCAACCTGTATCATACCTGTCGCACGCCGCCACCGTCTCTCGTCATTAGCCATTATCGCATGGTGACTGTACATGCAGTGTGGCGCCGAGTTGGTAACTGCAGTTGATTGAAAGCTAATAAATGTGTTCTAATGTGCGCATAATCATCTCACCAGCCACCTTGCCAAACCAAGTCTCCTACTCCCCTTCCTCCTCGTCGTCATCGTCGTCCTCCTCGTCCATCGATTACAAATCTCTGCCACTCTGCTCGCTGCCGTGTTGATTATATTATGCTTCTGCTTAATAAACGGGACTGGAGGGCTAGGCCTACACCATATAAAGCATTTATAGGCCTATAGCAATTTTTAAATTTGATAAAAAAGCATGGGGGTAGAGTAGTGGTTAACACGCTGGCCAAGAGTGCAAGAGGTAGTGAGTTCGAGCCCCCGTTGGGCGGATTTGCTTTGTATAGCCTATAGGCTGCCATCGGCGCCGTGTAATTTTTACAAAGCTGTCTGTTCAGTTAGTAGTTAAGTTTAATTAAGATTACTGCATAACTTGTAAATGTAAAGCGCAGTGCGTCTTGCAGGCGTTTAATTAAAGAAAAGATATTATTATATTATTATTCTGGCGTTGACTTTCTGAATCAACACACGACAATTATAGGGAAACAGTCGAATTCAAATTATGACAAACATTATGACGCAATAACGACGTCATCGGTCTATTATTTCGATCGATCTTATGAATAAAATTAATTGTTGTCAGTCGCAGCTGAAATTATTATTAACGTTTACTAATTTCAATTTGTTATTAATAACTATTAACTAAATTTGAAACGCGCCTGCGGCTACATCGACATCGAAGAGGACAGCAAGACTACTAAGTCTTGATCATCCGACTACAGTTTCCGAAATTTTCCAGAAAATCTGCTGGTCTTCTCGGAAGTTCATTCGATAACTGCTCCCACAACTTCGATTTTTTTCGTCCATCGACATCAGCAGGTCAGCCTAAATAATACCCTAATATAGAGAACATTGAATTTGTATCGAAAATTTAAAGTTGCAGATCTTAACTAGAAATTTAAAAGAAATTTGGGGGCATAACTATAGTACCGGGGATCGACGTGTCAGTTAGGGTCAGGTTGGCGTCGTGATCGAGTATCGGTTAAGGTTTAGGTAAGGCGTCACGAGTTGGCGGTTAGGGTTTAGGTTAGGCGTAGCGTGTTGGTAGTTAAGGTTTAGGTTAGGCGTCGCGTGTTGGTAGTTAGGGTTTAGGTTAGGCGTCGCGTGTTGGTAGTTAGGGTTTAGGTTAGGCGTCGCGTGTTGGTAGTTAGGGTTTAGGTTAGGCGTCGCGTGTTGGTAGTTAAGGTTTAGGTTAGGCGTCGCGTGTTGGTAGTTAGGGTTTAGGTTAGGCGTCGCGTGTTGGTAGTTAGGGTTTAGGTTAGGCGTCGCGTGTTGGTAGTTAGGGTTTAGGTTAGGCGTCGCGAGTTGGCGGTTCGGATTTAGTTTTAGTGTCGTCATGCGGTCCTTGGTACTATAGTTTTCCGTGATTTGTCTTTTAAGGTTTTAGATGTGATTGAGTATTGTGTGTAGCGCCACAATTTTTTATTTATTATTCGAACTTAACTTTTGTTATTTATTTCTATTTTTTATACTTTATTTTTGAATAAGTTAGTGAAATTTGGAGATTTCTATTGCGCCACTGTTTATTCACGTCTTTTACATTTGTTTGTAATTAAAATTTTATATACAGAGGTTTGAATTGTGATATCGTAAGACTTTGTGACTTTTATAACTCTGCAATGTATGTTGATTTATTTGTTCTTTTTGAAATTGTAGTTTTGTAGGTCTGTTTCAATGTTTTTCGATGTGTAAACAGTTATATATTAAATATATATGTTACATTATTATATATGTTATATATATATATGTTATATATAAATATATATATATTTAATATATAACAGTTTACATATCGATAACATTTAGTGTTAAAATATATATATGTTATATAGACACTATATGTTAAATATTACTGAATTGCTTTTGTCTTTTGTGAGGAATGTGGTGACCAAATGCACCGCGTTTCCTATGCAGGATTAGCATTGCTTTGAGGTGTAGCCATGCATTTGGGTAACTAACACTGCCAGAGACGTCTCTGGCAGTGTTAGTTTCCATTTTGTCATTTTTGTTTAACCTATAGCCTACCTGTTACGCGAATAAGCAGACTATATAATTATTGTCTCTGCTTTATGTAGCCTACTCCTCTTCTCTAGTTCCCTGTCTCCGGGTCTCTCACGCTCACGTGACTCTCTTGCTGCACGTTGACATGCTCTTCCTCTGCCTCGACAAGCTCACATTCTTTCTCCTTGTTTCTCCCACACTCTTCAGCTTTCAGATTTCTTTCTTTCAGTCTTGAGAACACATAACGTTCTCTCAATCTAACTGCGTTTTAGTCATTTCGCACGCGCTGTTAATAAATCCCTGTGTATTGTACGTGTGCCCCTCTCTCCGTCATCTGATTATCTCTCTATATGATGTAAGTTATTGCCTGTCTGTATATGCATCTCTCTCTCTCTCTCTCTCTCTCTCTCTCTCTCTCTCTCTCTCTCTCTCTCTCTCTCTCTCTCTCTCTCGCTCTCTCTCTCTCTCTCTCTCTCTCTCTCTCTCTCTCTCTCTCTCTCTCTCTCTCTCTCTCTCTCTCTCTCTCTCTCTCTCTCTCTCTCTCTCTCTCTCTCTCTCTCTCTCTCTCTCTCTCTCTCTCTCTCTCTCTCTCTCTCTCTCTCCATCCATTCATCCAATGCTCTTAATAGATTGATAATTTCCGGTCTTTTGTTCTCAGTCTTAAATTTCTTTGTCTCTGTCTCGCTCTGTCAACAGCGCTCTTGTCCGCTCTCATATACCCTTATTCCATTTCACTCTTATAATACCTGGGCCTTGATTTTCGTGCACTCTCATTTCTTCTGCTTGTCTTGCATTCCCATTTAAGTAAAAGTAACCTAGGTCTACTCAAATTAAGAATATTTCTAAAATTGGATTTTCCGTGGGTAGGCTATGTATACAACCATATTGGGGATGAAATTCCACTGCCTCGTGAGCCCTGAGATGAACGGACTACGGAGACCTTTGCCAACACCTCCACGTGGTGGTCTCTGGGCATGTGGTTAACCAGCTGCTGGTTGACTACATGGCGAAGATTGGCAGCTTTATATATGACCGTAGGCGACGTATATATATATATACATATATATAAAATTATATGTCACTTATTAAAATAGTAAATAATATTATAATCACATAGGCCTACAGTGGCGGCGCCAGGATTTCAGTTTCGGGGGGCTGACGACCTTTTTTTTTTAGTCGTCACCCGAAAATCGTGGATATTTCAATGTAAAAAAATTCGGATGGCCCTTTTTTTTAGGGGGGCTGAGCCTCTTGTAGGGGAGCTTAGCCCCCAGCTCCCCCCTAGCGCCGCTACTGTAGGTTGACTTGAGTGAACTTTATGTACAGTGGCCTAGAAATTTAACGAGACATTTAATAATGAACGTCAGAGAGCATAATGATTAATGACAGTAATAATTGTTTACATAAATGTTGTGGCACCCTGACCTGATGCGAACGGAATCAAGCAGCTGACGGTGCACCAAGAGGGCAGCACGCAACAAGTTCAAGTCAAACCGTTATGACAACAATGAACGCTTCTGAATGGCTATCGCTGCGAGAAGCGTTTTATAAGCGGTCAGATACAATACAATACAATACAATGCAATACAAAAAGGACAAACCGTCTCGAAGACAGAACTTGCAGATGGGTTCGAAATCCGCATACGAAACATTTCGAGCTCTCAAGAAACGGCAGAACTTAGGAACTATGTTGAGTATTATAGTATAATTTATGCACAATAAAGTGTAACTTTTAAATAAATACTTATTCATTACATTCGTTCAATTAGGGGTAAGTGGTGCAAAAGTGGCAGAGTAGGGTAAGAGTGGCATCCCCACTTCCGAAGTATGTACTTATTTTTTGAAACCTTTACCTAGATACTCGTAATTATGAAGCACCCAAATCGGGGCAAAAGTAGCATTGTATGCCCCTCTTGCCCCCGTTTTACGTGCCACTATTGCCCCATCACTGACACTTTTGCCCCAGCGGTATGGCAGTTTTGCCCCAGCGGTATGCCAGTTCTGCCCCAGCGATATGCCAGTTTTGCCCACAGGTATCCTACGGGTATATTAGTTTATTAATTGGTTGGCACTTTGGCGTTGTACATAATGTACTATGTGATTCAACGTTATATATTAGCGTAAAACTCAGCGAGAAAGTCACACTGACGAAGTATTGTGCCATGCCACTAAAATGGTGTCTAGTGGAGATTTTTCGAAATGCCAGGCAATGATAAAGCATGGAATTTCAAGTTATTGACCTACGCTTTGTGCCTGTCTATTTGCCTATTGACGTCTCAATAAAGCGTCGGGACATGTCTGTGAATTAGAGATCTGCTAGACCAGTGCAGGATGAAGTGAAGAAGGCAACCAAAGTTAGGTTGGAATCGGCCAATAACACAGAACGATCAGACAAACAAAAAGTGAAGAAACTTCAACAGGATATTCATTCATTGAATGCATTTGTATAGCGCCTCTTCAAGGAGACTACTCAGAGGCGCCCACAACCTCAGCGCGGCCAAAATAAAAGTGTCTTAAGATGAGAGAGGAAAGCCTGAGAATGAGTTTTAGAAAGAAAACAGAGTGTCAGAGGAAGGCCATTCCAGGTTGATGCATATAGTGGAAGTAGTCCACGAGCAATGGGGACCGTGAACAGACTTTTCAATTGAGCGATAGAGCGGAAGTGGCGAGCATTAAGAGTAGATCGAGTTACAGAGCTCTCAAAGGTAGGAAGAAGCAAGGCCTAGCAGGCAGTGCCAGACTATGGTAGAGATCCTATTCTCTATTTGCTGCTTGACAGGAAACTATAGTTGAGAACGTCAAGCATATAGCTGGAGATAATGGTTGAATTTGGGTATGGGGCCAATATTGCGGGCTGCAGAGAGCTGGACGCGATCATGGCAACTCAGACAGGCACTCTTCCGTGCTCAACCAGCGTGCTGCCTTAGGCAAGCATAGAAAGAGCAACAGTAGTCAAGTCTGGTGGTAACGAAAGATTGGTCACGGGTAGCAGCAACAGTAGGAGTAAGCGAGCGAGCAACAGTGCGTAGTTGACGCAGTTGATAAAAACAGACACGGCTGAGTGAGTGAATGTGTGGAGCAAAAGTGAGCTCTTGGTCCAGAGCGTGAGAGCGACACCAAAGTCACGGACTTGGTTGAGAAGACATAATCAGGAAAGGCAACACCAATAGCCCATATTATACCGTAGCAACTTTAAAACAGGACACGAAAGTGAAAAGGTCCCAAAAGATTATGATGAAAAGAAAACTTGGAACATCACCAGAATTCAAAGAATCAATGCAAAGCTCAAATCGCCCCGGAAAACCAGAGCTCCGTGCTCAACCAGCGTGCTGTCTTGGGGAACCTACGAGCACTAACAACTGAGAAGTCAAAACACAAGATAGTGCAATCAATGTTAAGGTATATAGCACGTGCCTTTGAAAAAAGTCATATAACTGTCAATATTTTTCTTCGACGAAATTGAGAATAGTGATGAGAGAGAAAGAGAGAAACTGTTCCTGTCTGGTCCTTCCAGGAAATGTAAACATGATAGGCTACCAATGGGGCTTAGCCCATCTTCACCTATGAGGACATTCAGAACAGTGCTGCCACTGACTTCCAGCCGATGCTCAATGATTGCTCATCTGCATGCGAAGAAATTCAGAAAGTGATACTGCTGATACTCAGCATATCCTCACCTGTGAGAAATTCGGGCAAGCAAAGCAGCGTTTAGGAATAAAGTGGCTTCATGTAAAGGTTTGACGTCTAGTTCTCTTGTTCAGAAAAGTCATCGCCAGGTTCTTCTGCCTACTGCTGCTGGCAAGCGTAAAAGAATGAGCGAATATCTAGCAATGCTGCATGAAGTCAAGTGCGTGCAAAGCAAGTCTATAGAGGAAAACGTGCATAAGATGGAGCAAAGAGGGGGCTACCTTCTGCGTTGGCAGGTACCTGAAAATGGAATGACAATGGAAGCCGAGGAATAAAAATGCATTTAAAATACAGAAATTAAAAGTTACAATAGACTTATTTCTTGTGTGCTTTTGGCTTTATTGTTTACTGACTAAGACTTTTGTCCAAATCATAAATGTAAGAAAATATTGAAAATTGTTGTGATTTTTGTGATTCAAGCTTAATACAGAGTGCCAATTCTGTAGATTGCTTAGCAAAATCGGTACTTGAAGAATTTCAGGGAAGATATCTTCTCATCACACTATGCATTGCGTGCAATAATCTGATTTAATATGTAAAACATAAATTCCTGCTTATTGTTGTAAAGCAAAATTGTTGAAAACGTAGCCTATGTTGCTGTCTCTGGGGTACGAAGGGCATGCCAATCTTGCCCTCAACAAGGAGTAAAAGTGGCATGACATTCATGCCCCACATGGTGGGGCAAGAGTGGCCTTTTGGGTGCCTCCACCCCAAGCCAGATTTTGAAGAAGAAATCGTATTCAGTAGCAATTTAAGCAATTTTATGGATGCACCGATGATCTACCTACACAACAAAACAAATTTCATCTTGATATGTTTAATATTGCATATTTTATTCCACATTTTGTGACTTTATGCCACTCTTGCCCCCACCTCCCCTAACACAAGGATTTATATAGCGCTCCTTCAAGGTTAGGCCTACTATAGACCTACCCAGGACTGTTCCCGATACAACCTCGGCTAAAAGAGGACAGTTTTAGGCCTAAGATTGTGATAGAACGTGCCAGAGGGTATACCCTAATGAAGGTACACGGAGGAGAGCCAAACCATGAAAGGTACCTCTTCAATGAGAACCCAGCACACACAATGAACACATGTAAAGTCAACACAGCGTGATGGTGGTAGTGTATCTTAGGTCTGTCTGTAGCTATATTGTTTGCAACCTAGCTAGGCCTACATGTAGACTTCACAAGATAGCATACAGTACCGGCAAAGCGCCTACATGTATATACGAATTCAAAATTAATGTCTATTTGTGTTTAACTCTGCCTCCTCTGTGCATTCACTTTAATTTTTTTAATTTAAGGTTAGGTGAACATTTGCAAAAGTAGTCTAAATCATCTATTCTATTGTCATACTAAGTAAATATATTCTGGGCCATGAACTGGTGCGTAGGTAACAGGTGTCCCTAATTAGTCGGATCAATTATTATCCCTTTATGGCATCTACTTTCATTTTGCATTTCCTTCTGGCCCTCTCCTATTGGCAATGTGAGTTGCAACTTAAGAATTGTTAAGATAATGGTTGCAGCAATAAACGATTGATTCACTAACTGACTGGTTGACTGACTGACGGACTGGTTGGTTACCTGATTGGTGGACTGATTGATTGATTGATTTATTGATTGATATTTTCATGCTTATTATTAAATCAAGCTGAAACGTCGCAGTATGATTAGGCTACAAGTCAGCATGCATGAACGGATGATTACAAGTTATTTACTGAAGTCGATCGACAGCATGGCAGCCATGCAGGGCTCACATCGTGTCCTATAGAGCTTATTTTTGCAACGCGATTGATCGAAAGAAAGCACGAGTCGACCTTTGGGAGGGCACATAAGCTGATAGACAAAATGGGCGTTTAATCAACTTCGACGAGAAAGAAGGGTTCAAGTAGAAAGTCAGTAGCCTATATAAGAAAGGTGGGGCAAGCTGAATTTTGGCCCCACATAAACGAATTTATAGTCAAACCAATCATTTCAAAGCCCATCGATGGAGTCAGCAAAACCTAGTAGACAGAAGCCATGGATGCAATTGCAATGACTGAAAGGGAAATTTCTGAATGGAAAGAGAAATATCGGCTTTCGCATAATTATACTAGAAGACCGAACATTGAAATGGAAATGGATTTATAACAGTATAGGATTAAATCATTCACTACTAGTTTTAGCAATCTGCAGAAGCTTAGAAATTACACTGCAGCATGCAGGACTATATATGCTCGAAATTAGCTCTACGTATGATGATAGAATTCTGAGGCGATAACTTCACAATTGCAATTTTAATCTATAGCTTATCATGACATACTAGGTAAGAAGATATTCACATCATTGATTATTTTTGGTGAGGCCAAACGGCCAACAGCTGTAGGTCTATGCATACCAAAGAACGGTCCCGGTACATCATTCAACACATGCAGGAAGATGTTATTATGCAAACAATCTCAAATTATAGGCCTACATTCCCTATACGTACTCAACTTGTACCTGTGTATAACAGACCATGGATGCATAGGCGTATTACAGCGTCTGCAAATCATCTCTCCTGAAGCGCCTTTTATCATAACTATTATATATGTGTATATATATATATATATATATATATATATATATATACTCAGGAGTGTCATCGATTTCCTGAGAATGCAACGCTTCTACGCTGTGTCGACCGAATACCGTTGAGTAGGTATATATATATATATATATATATATATATATATCACACAATATGCCTACGATAAATATCAGTTATAAATAAATATATAATGCGCACTATATATAATTATGATACTGAACTAACCTTTCTGCGAAGTGGAACTACGACTCGTCTCCATAGTAACCGCGGAATCAAATGCAGTATTATAGCAGTCTAAATAGGCCTAAGAAGACGACTACCTCCCTCCAAGCGTCTCTGCTAACGACTCCCGCCTAAGAACCTACCAACTATCGTCTATCGTCGGTGGTGAACTGTGTACAGCGTACACTGACCCTGCACGCGCGCTCTCTCTTTCCAACAGGACACGTATTATTTTCCATTGAACATCATTTCAACGTTCCCGTCGGGCGAATAGCACTGTGGCAATGCCGCAATGGCCTGCAGAGCCAGACTCGCAGTGCGGGCCAGTTGCTGCTGCCACTGCTGCTGCTGCTACTGTTGCTGCCACTGCTGCTGAGTATTATTCCCAAACTATGACATCGTGTAATCACGTATAAACGGCGAATGCGCATTCATCTCACGATTACAAATAACTGCAAATTAGTATTCATCTGAAGTGTTATCGCGGGTCTGAACTGCAGGGTCTAAAACGCCGCGTGTACAGCGTGCCGAAGACGGGTTGGTGGTGTAGACGAGCAGTCAGTCAGTTTGCCCACTTTCCATTTTATAACCTGTCTTTCTCGAATCAGTCTCGATCCATAGGCTAGATCACACATTGACGCCTCGCCGCAGAGGTACATGGCACGCTTTTAGACGCCACCGATGCCTTCGCCGCCGATGCCTTCGCCGTCGCCGAAGCCTTCGCCGCCGATGCCGCGTGCTCCGTCCCCATCTCCTACTTAGGAAAGCCGTCCACGTTTTCTGCTCCGCCGGTGTCATGAAACGGAGTATCCCCCATGAAAGCTATCCGGGGGGATGAATTAATCTATCCCCCCGGATGGAATTAACCGGTCTATACTATCCGGGGGGATAAACCATTCTATCCCCTTTTTTGAAAAATGCGCATAATAAAAATATTTATGCTGTAATCAAAATTTAGAGTGACTCTAATTGTTTTAAGTGTCCTAAGCAATGCTCAGATAAAGGCAACTCAAATTTATTTAGTGACTCTGAGTGTTCTTAAGTGTTTTAAATGTTTTAAGTGCTCTAAAAACAGGGCAAAACAAATTATCTAGTCGGAATAAATATACCTGTTAGTGTCATTGTTCAAAACAAAGCAGATAAAAATTAATTTGCAAAAAAACTACACGCGGAAGCGGTTTTTTCGACTTTTTTAATTTTGGGGGGATACAATTAATACGGGGTATACTCTATTTCGTGACACCGGCGGTAATCGTCAATGCGGAGGGGGTGGTATGGATGGGCGGAGGGATAGGCGGGGGGATGGACCAAAGGAGGAATCGTCTTATTATATAGCGCAATACGATTCCCGTCGGCGAATGATTACACCCGGAATACGCGGCGGCGGCGCCGAGGTCAGTGCAGCAAGCCGCCCGCTACTCGTGCGTTCAGCGACCGACCGACTGATGGGAGGGAAGGGAAAGGGGGAAGGCGAAAGGGGGTGGTACGTACGGCGCCGCCTGGTGGGCTGTGAAGGCCGGGCGGACGGAGGCGGCTACCGTGAATTCCTCGGACAAAAACGAAATCCCGATTTAGCAGAAATCCATCGGCGGCTGCGGTGGCAGCAGATCCAGTCAAGTGAAGCTGAATTGGTGGCTAAACATGGACCATGGCATGGCTAATTCTCGATCATGCATGCAGCTGTTAATTACCAGCATTGTAATTGCCTATTATATGCGTGCATGTTGGTGGAAAACTCAGTTGATCGTGGCCGTGTCAACACTGAAACTCAGGCTGTTCTATCCTCTGCCCTCCTCCATATGCTGCATGATGTAATCGTAATCATCAATGCTACATGATGTAATCGTAATCCTCCATATGCTGCATGATGTAATCGTAATACTCAATGCTGCATGATGTAATCGTAATCATCCATATGCTGCATGATGTAATCGTAATCCTCAATGCTGCATGATGTAGGCCTAATCGTAATCTCGAAATATTAATCGCTAATTAAAGCTAAGCGCAACAGTAGCGGCGCTAGGAGATAAGGGGGCTTAGCCCCCCTAAAAGGGCCATCCTTTTTTCATGTAAAAATGAAATATTTGCGTGATTAGCCCCCCCTAAAAAACTTAAACGTAAACGCATGCACGAAATTTGTCAGAAATGTAGGCGGATGAAAAAGCCAAATGACTAAAAAAAAGGTCGTCAGAAATTTTGGCGACTGAAAATGGAAAATTTCCTCCCACAGATTCAGCCCCCAACTGAAATCCTGGCGCCGCCACTGAAGCGCTTATTCCGACTAAAGGTCAAAGTTCAGTTTCTGATTTTTGAGACGATTCATTTTCAAGCGATCTTCATTCGAACGCATTTTTTTCTTTGGTTCTTCGTCGACTTCTTCATTGTGGATCAATTCAACGGAATTCGTCTTCCGGAGTCCATGCAACTAAGCCAGAAACTCACGTCTCACCTGTGAAGGACCATCGGCAACACACCAATAATTTATGGAGACGCCGTTTGGTAATTAATCAGACCCTCAGTGGAAAGGCGATTGCTCTTGTCCATGCCCTGAGTTGCCCTCCTCTATGGCTGATATTATTTCAGTGATAGCATGGTGATAGCACTTTGGTGTCAGCATGGTTATAGAATTCCTGGGATATAGCATCACCATAGCATTTTTGGTGATAGTATGGTGAGTGATAGCATATCGGTGATAGCTAGAACGATATTTTGGTGATTGCATTTCGCGCTGAAGATTCTTTGCAGGATCCACTTGGTACTGTCTGGCTACCAATGCACCTGAATTCATTTATAAATTAATACAGTACACCTCCATCATCACCTGTCGCCTAAAGCACTTGTCCAGTAGCACAGTCTGCGCGATGGACTGGATCATGTCCTTGTGCAGTCCTGTCAAAATTACTTCTCTGGCTCCTTTTTTTATCATAATTCCCAAAACAGCAATCGATTTCGCTTTGGAATAAAACCAAAATCGCAATCCAGAATTCTAGATGGAAAGTCAGATCAAGATCGGATCCAATTTTGTACCAAACGGTCTCCAGGCCAGAGGCACTGACTTTCTGGTCCACAACTACCAGACCATGCAGGAGTCGGCCTAACACATTTGCAATCTGCACATGCAGACAAATCTTCTCCTGATATATTGGCTCTATTATAATAGTGGTGCTCACTGCTCAGCAATTATTAATGCCACAGTTGACACAACTGAGAGTTCGTTGATTTCGTCCATTTGTGTTGCAAGTTAAGGTCCCAGACCATTAGATTTATATATCTATACATGTACGATTTGTACATGTAGGTCTACATGTAGAGTGCTGTACTCGTATATGAACAGTTGATTGTAATGAAGACGTATGTGAGTTATACACCAGAGTGCGGATATGCAATTGGTTTTCTGCGTTAAAATGTTCATTTCTATAGACGTTCAAAGGCATCTTGGGATGCATGCCGAAGCTTATAGGCCTACATGTATGTTGAGGTAACTGCATCCTGCATGGTAGACGCGGTCAGAATGTCCGACGTCGCCAATCCTCCGTCTCCAGGCAGGCCCCTTCTTTTAGATTATCCATATCCATTTGTCGCTATCCAATTCATTATCAGAGCCACACAATAGAAACTATTGTTACCATTATTTGATCACGACTCACTTATAGTTTAACAATGCCATTTACTAAATATATTCTCGGAAAAATCAAATTTCTACATGCACAATAGTAGCTGCGACTCGCTTTATCCGCAGGCTGGCTTTTCCTAAAATCACTATTTCACCTATAGCCTACAATGTACGCCGCCAAATTGACTGCCAGTATTGTTGCTAAGCGACGTAAGCGTTGTCAATCTCATCAGAGTATAAAAGAAAATTATAACCAACAGTGTGGGCCCAAAGCGGTCGCCTCATTCGCTTTTCCCTATATGTAGGCCTATAAGCCGGACCTATATGTTTGTAGACCAGTTAGCCGGACTATAAATCGTGCGTATAGGAGTGGATGAGCAACTTGCAATGTACAGAGCATGATGCCATGCACTTCTATATGTAATGCCACATTTTCCCTTAATGTCAAATTCTCATTTATAAATGTATTTTACAGTACGATATAGGTTTAATCTTATGCAATATGCAACACGCAATAATATAGTCTACATTGAATATTGAATAATGAATATAATTATATAGATCTATATATTGAACATATATTATATATGTCATAATGTGTGTGTGTGTGTGCGCCATGGTCGACACAATGAAACCGTTGTAGGCCTACAACATTGTTAGCCCTTAATACACACGCAAACGCGTATTCGCCCCTATATTACATCAACGCGTCGCTGAATGAGAAAGGTCTTCTGATTACGAAGCGACATGCAATTAATTACTGTAACAGTGTTGAAGGAACCGTTGCTGTAGATCCAGGTGAGGTGAAAAATTGCAGTTACCGATTTCCAATCTGTCGTTCATGTAACGATGTAAGAGGCAGTGACGTGCACCTGATAAGCTGACTGGGTATATAGGCTATCTGCGGTGTGCGTGCATGGCAGTATGGGATTAGAAGACCTATGATTAAGTATGGTTAATCTGATTAACCATTTGTATATATTAATCAGCGATACTTAGCCTAGTAGGCCTTTTACGGTAATAGATGCCCTCTGAGAAAGCCTTACTTGAGGTCCTATGAATAACTATACGGTAAATGCATCGCAAACGTCAAAACCAAGTTCTCTCACTGGCAGAAGAATAGGCCTAAGCATCTATGAGACTAAGTCAACAAAACAAATATATCTATATGAAAGTATAATTATACGGTTCCCCCCATCTCTTGAGCATCGACGTGTGTGCGTGCATGGCAGTATGGGATTAGAAGACCTATGATTAAGTATGGTTAATCTGATTAACCATTTGTATATATTAATCAGCGATACTTAGCCTAGTAGGCCTTTTACGGTAATAGATGCCCTCTGAGAAAGCCTTACTTGAGGTCCTATGAATAACTATACGGTAAATGCATCGCAAACGTCAAAACCAAGTTCTCTCACTGGCAGAAGAATAGGCCTAAGCATCTATGAGACTAAGTCAACAAAACAAATATATCACTGGTAAAACACTGTTTTTATTGCCAAAGATAGGCCTATTAGAGCGAATTTAGTGTAACTTTGTGGTGCTGATTTCGAATATGAAATTGGTTTTGCTAGATTGGCTCTAGTTTTTTTAGTTTTTCAAAGAAATAATAGAATTAAAATGGTTAGACTTGCTCAGTGACAAAACGCATTGAAATAGGCCTATAGTCATAAATTTGTACAGAAGTGTAGACCTACATATTAAATACATAAATCTCAATTCCTTCAGTATAATAGCATAAACAGTTTATTTACCGTATTCTTGCTTATAACACTCTACACAAATGCCACTATTAACTTATGGTAGGTGCCCATTATCTCACGAACTAGAACCAACTTGAAAAACCCACTTTAATTTTTAAATTCAGCAACCCCAAAATGCCAAAGATCCGTTCAAATATCCCTGGCAAATAAATTGTTTTTCCCCATATGTTGACCTGTGGATATCAATACATCGACAAATGGAGCTCATTACATTATCCATCTCGTCTTTCTTTCCGCGAATAATTCCAACAGTTTCTCCATCATAGTGCGAAGAAAGTTTTCGGACAGTTTCACTTTCAATTGAAGTCATTGTCAGTGATGACAACCTAGCTGCCTCTGTTAATTTGTCTATTTTGCAATTGCAAAAGAGAAAGAAAAGCAATTTCTCATAAGGCGCTATACATGTAGGTCTACATAAAAGTGTTATTTCAGAAAATTTAATAAAATAAGACGATTTGGAAAAAAACAGTTTCAAATTTTCTTATTTGCTTAAATTATAACATAATTAATTAATGGCATCACAAACCTAAACACTGGGTCGGGTTGACGCCTCTGTTCCATATGGATTGACGAAACTCATAGACAGACATACAGAGGCAGACGTATACGTACAGATCAATAGGCAGCATAAGACGAAGGCACATGTTAAGACACGAGCACTCTAAAGAAGTAGAGACAGACATAGACACAGAAAGAGTGAGACAGAGAGAGACAGAGATATACAGAGACAGAGACAGAGAGAGACAGGGAGAGAGATAGACAGAGACAGAGACAGAGGGAGAGGTCCGAGAGACAGATAGAGATAAAGAGTGAGAAAGAGAGAGCAAGACAGACAGACAGATAGACAGATAGGCCATGGAGCAAAAAATGCAAAGATTCGGACGCAAAACGAAGGTAAAAAGGACGAAGAACATATTATTATCTAAGCGGAGAGCGATTTCAGTCTCTCGTTGAAGGACGGAGACAAAACACGGGAGCAGGAATCGATACAGACACAAAAATGGACAGAGACCAGGAAAGACAGGTACACAGAGACAGAGACAGGAGAGACAGCTATACACAGAGATGGCAAGGACGAAGACAGAACGTGTGTGAGTATGGTTGGAAGAGATATGGGAGAGTAAGTGAGTGAGGAACGGAAGGACGGACGGACGGACGGACGGACGGACGGACGGACGGACGGACGGACGGACGGACGGACGGACGGACGGACGGACGGACGGACGGACGGACATCAGAACTGAATGGACGTGACGGGCCCAATTATTTAGAGGACGATTTATAGGATATATTATAGTAGGTCTATTAGGTCTAACACGCTGATTTGCCTCGACTCACTGCCAGGCACGCACTCAATATGCATGGCCACATACGCACGTACGTACACACGCACGCACACACACACATAAACACACACACAAACGCACACGTGCACAAACGCACACGTGCACAAACGCACACATACTGCATATTGACGAATAGCACAATTTATAGCAAATAATATGGCCGCACTATGCATGCCATAGCTGGTTCATTGCGTTGGTTTCCTGGCTTAGGCTGGCTATAATTGTGTATGTGTGTATCTATGTAATTATCGGAGGTAGCTGCTAAGTGTTAATGTCAGTGGTTATAGCCGATATTTGGGAGGCGGTGGATCAGTTGAGAGGGTGTAGGAGTTCTTGAGGAAGTGGGACTTTATTGAGGATAAGAATCGTTGCAGGGCGTGGTCACGTGGTGCTGTGTTGGATGTCGCTGGTTGGAGAACTGGAGACGAATTAAAGTTTGTGTTCACGAAACAATGAGACAGGAGGAGGAGGACGAGGAGGAGGACGAGGAGGAGAACGAGGAGGAGGACGAGGAGGAGAACGAGGAGGAGAACGAGGAGGAGAACGAGGAGGAGAACGAGGAGGAGAACGAGGAGGAGAACGAGGAGGAGAACGAGGAGGAGAACGAGGAGGAGAACGAGGAGGAGAAGGAGGACGAGGAGGAGAAGGAGGACGAGGAGAAGGAGGAGAAGGAGGACGAGGAGAAGGAGGACGAGGGGGAGAACGAGGAGGAGAACGAGGAGGAGAACGAGGAGGAGAACGAGGAGGAGAACGAGGAGGAGAACGAGGAGGAGAACGAGGAGGAGAACGAGGAGGAGAACGAGGAGGAGAACGAGGAGGAGAACGAGGAGGAGAACGAGGAGGAGAACGAGGAGGAGAACGAGGAGGAGAACGAGGAGGAGAACGAGGAGGAGAAGGAGGACGAGGAGGAGAAGGAGGACGAGGAGGAGGAGGAGGAGGAGGACGAGGAGGAGGACGAGGAGGAGAACGAGGAGGAGAACGAGGAGGAGAACGAGGAGGAGAACGAGGAGGAGAACGAGGAGAAGAAGGAGGACGAGGAGGAGAAGGAGGACGAGGAGGAGGAGGAGGAGAAGGAGGACGAGGAGAAGGAGGACGAGGGGGAGAAGGAGGACGAGGACGAGGAGAAGGAGAAGAAGGAGGAGAAGAAGGAGGATCTGGAAAAGCGGGTTGGCTGGATTGTGAAGTGTTCGCCAGTACATTGGAGCTGGAAGTATTGTAGCGGGAGTTGGAGTTTAGTTATAGAACTCATAGAAATGGATTTACTCTGAGATTTTGGCCAATGGAGTTATTTGAGGATTGTAAAGATATAAAAACGGTTGGGCTTCTGGTGACAGCTCTGGTCAGAAAGTATAAAGTAGGATAACTTGCAGACCCTCCAGCTTTATGTAGCCTGTACAAGGTTGAGAATAAAGAGTATTGCAGTTTTCGCACTTTGACTTTGAGTGGGCACTGCATGCATGGCAGTGCAATGCTGTAGGCATTTCTGAAGTCGAGCATGCATGGTCGGATGCGGCGGAGGTCATAAATGAAAGAGAAGCACGAGAAATCAGAGATTTGATTAGATTTGAATTGATTTTATTTGATTAGAGAAGGAAAAATGCGGGCTATACCAAGATTGCGAACAGCGGGCATCGGAAATGAATGCTACGATTACAGCTACAATGTATAAAATGGGCGGAGTTTATCAGGAGCTAGGGGGCTAAGCCCCCCCCAAGAAGCCCCAGAGTCATGTTTTTACCGTGTAAATGGTATCTTTTTCGGGCTTAGCCCCCAAGAACTTTAAACTAATGACTAAAGAAAAAAGGTCATCAACTTTTTCGGCCGCGAAATACATATTGATTTTCATGAGATTTGAACTTGACGACTTAAAAAGGTCGTCAACTTTCTTGGGGCCGAAACTAAAAAAATATTTTTGGCGCCGCGCGTTCTGGGCCAAGTTTTTTAGCCCCTTCCCCTCCAAAAAAGGAAACTAAATTCCGCCGATGTAGGCCTATGTACATGACATTGTATTCTAATAAATTAGTGTAAAGTTGAAGAGCATATAAATTATGTTATCCGACACCGATGCTTCAATAATTGAAATAATTTGCATTTAAATATTGTCAAATATAAGACATGGTGAGACGATGGTTTTCCGTCTTTTGGGACCTGACTAAGGCAGACCTATATAATTATATATAGAGCAAATTCAATAGACAACGGTCCTCCATTCACAGGCATGTACGATTGTACGTCGCAGGTGCCCGAATAGAATAGGCGAAGGAAAGTATATAGTGCGCTGGACAACGAAGATGGGGAGCAAGGTGGGGAGAAGAAGCGTGTTGAGAATGGAGGAGATGGATGCGGAGAAGGAGGAGAAGTGTGGAGGAGACGGAGGAGATGAAGGAAGAGGACGACAAGGAGGAGGAGGAAGAGGAGGAGGAGGAGGAGGAGGAGGAGGAGAAGGGCGGAGGAGGAGGAGGAAGAGGAGGAGGAGAAGGAGATGGAGATGGACGCGGAGAAGGAGCAGAAGGTGGTGGTGGTGGTGGTGGTGGTGGTGGTGGTGGTGGTGGTGGTGGTGGTGGTGGTGGTGGTGGTGGTGGTGGTGGTGGTGGTGGTGGTGGTGGTGGTGGTGGAGGAGGTGAAAGAAGAGAAGGATGAGGAGGAAGAGAAGGAGGAGAAGGAGAAGGAGAAGAAGGAGGTGGAAGAGGATAAGAAGAAGGAGGAGGAAGAGGTGAAGGAAGAGAAGGACAATGAGAAGGAAGAGGAGGAAGAAGAGGAAGAGGAAGAGGAGGAGGAAGAGGAGGAGGAAGAGGAAGAGGAGGAGGAAGAGGAGGAATGGGAAGAGGTGATTAGAACAGCGAATCTGTGGCTTTTCTCTTTCTGGTCGTGTGGGTAACGGTGGAACGAACGAACTGACTGACTGACGGACGGACTGACGGACGGATGCAGAGGTTGGATGGAATGAGGGATTGGAAGGAGTGAAGAGGAGGGAAGGAGGGAAGAAAGGAAGGGAAGGAGAAATGGAGGGATGGGGAAAGGGGAAGACTTCTTCGGCTTGCAAAGAAAAATCGATAAGCGCATTAAACGCAAGTGCTCAAGAAATAATCCTTCGTCGTCGTCGTCCGCACGCACGTACAACCACAAGGACAACACAATGCAGCAGAACATAAGACCAACCAACCAAACAGACAGACGCGCACAGAGGCACAGCCTGCCAGACATAGTCGTATAAGGATGCATTCGTGTGGCTGTGAAGTTGGAGAGCTCGATATATACACGACATGCAGAAGGGTATACACTATACACGTGGAGGGCGATGATACATACATGTAAGCATTGTAAGGACGACGACCATTTCAGATACAGTGACGGGACTTAAGTGTCCGGTCGTGTGACCAACACCACACCGTGTACTGCAGTGGAGGCCTATCATGGACATTTCAACTCAGGTCGTGGACATTGTCCGGGTCCTCTACTACCACGCATACCTTCTTATCAGGTCATAAAATTCGTCTGTCATTAGCATGTGCGAGTGCGCGCGTGTGTACTTCTTCGCATATAGATCTTACATCTAAATTGGATGAAAACTCAGCGCTGGCATGAATTGGCTTGCTCTTGGGCCTCATCTTGTATGCGATTCGTGGCCTTTAGCGTGTTCTACAGTTTACATGACCGACTTGCGTTGACAACAAAGATGCATTGGTGACTTTGAGTCTTTCCAACTGAGGCGAAGGGTAGTTGAGTTCTTGTTCTCGTCGAAATTGAGAGTGAATAAATATGGTCTACCCAACATTTTTTCGCACTCAGCGGCATTGACAAACTATCTCCATTGGAGCCATAAGAATTTGTCATCCAAACAATCGCAAGTTAAAACACAATTATAAGCAGAAAGCTTTATTTGAAAGCGACACATATATTAACCATGAAGAATACAAAAACTTAAAGAAGTGCAAGCTTATACGAATGTCGTAGCTAAATAGTCAAATCCGCCTACGTGCATAATTTGCATAATTTGCATAATTTGCATAATTTGCATAAAAAGTTAAAAACATCATTGTTAATTGAATCTGCAGAACAGATTCAACCTACATAGCATTGCATAGGGTTACCATACGTCCGGGTTTCCCCGGACATGTCCTCTTTTTGGACCCCTGTCCGGGCGTCCGGGCGGCTTTCCAGAAATATGACTTTTGTCCGGGTTTTTCCCGTCCGTCCACTATCGATCGATCTTACTTACTTTTCCGTGTATATACTATTCCGTTCCGTGTACTAAACCCGCGTTCCAGCAATATTTACCTCAATGGTATGGTTACCATTAGATTTCCGGTTCCTGACGCGGTTTTTTGTGGTAAACCAAACGCATAAAATATGACGCGAGTTACGTAATGATAATTGTAGATCTAAATAAAATAATTAATTTTTCAATTTAACGTTACTTTTATTTGTACAACACTTAACATTGTCGTAGCACTAGAAGCCTATAGGCCTAGGAGCTGGCTACGGGATGGTAACCGGATGAACATTTTTATGTGTCCTCTTTTTCGTTTGAGCACTTATGGTAACCCTAGCATTGCATAAGTTGCCGAATCAAATATCAGAGACGATGACGACGACGACGATGACGAAGACAATGACGACGACGACGACGATGATGAGGACGACGACGATGATGAGTTATCTGCCTAAAGCCAGGTCCAGGACAGCCATCCCAGTATGAGGTGAGTGATGCCCGCTGGCCGCAGGTTGGACAGCACTGGCCAAAAGTATGAAAAGTGACTGGACACCCCTCGTGCACCTTTTCAGCGTGTGCTGGCCAAATAAGTGGCAGGACGACATTCAGATATTCAGATTTGAAAACAAGTGCATGGACGCCGTCCATGACCGTCCTGTCGCACTTCAAGCCCTGATACACTGTACATGTACAGTAGCCTATAAGCACCCTTTGTTTTTTACGAATTAGGCCTAATAGTAGCGTAACCGCAAAAAATATAGGCTATGTAGCTTGTAATTTATTGGAGGCGGCATTCAGCTGCAGGGCAGATCAGGACAAATGCCCTGGCAAAAGTCCTTTGCCCGGGTCGTTGTCCTGCCACAAGACAGACAGATTTTTTCAACCCTGCCAGGAATTTATCTGAGGCATAAATTGCTTCTGCACTTCTGCACTGTTTACTCGTGTGTGAGTGCCAGACGGCCAGTAAGACTTGGATTTTCCGGGTTGCTTACATGCTTGATTATACTCCAGACTGAAGGCAATTATTGTTGAAAAATTCTCGCTAAAGATGGAAGTCGGATTGCTAAAAATATTTTTATACCTAAATAGAAATAGGATCGATGAAAAGATTCTTGATGAAATTGGAGCTGGATAAAACAGTAGCTTACGTGTTACCACAATAGAACCTGGACTGATAAAAATACTTGCTGATCGAATAGAAGCTGAACTGAATTTAAACGAATTTGTGTCCACATACATGAAAGCTGGATTGATGAAAAGATTCATGCCAAAGTAGAAGACGCACTGATGAAAAATAATTATGCTGTGCGAAGTTGACTGAATTCCACGTGACGCATGCACTGCTGCATGATTTGACAGAAGAAGAAGAAGAAGAAGAAGAAGAAGAAGAAGAAGAAGAAGAAGAAGAAGAAGAAGAAGAAGAAGAAGAAGAAGAAGAAGAAGAAGAAGAAGAAGAAGAAGAAGAAGAAGAAGAAGAAGAAGAAGAAGAAGAAGAAGAAGAAGAAGAAGAAGAAGAAGAAGAAGAAGAAGAAGAAGAAGAAGAAGAAGAAGAAGAAGAAGAAGAAGAAGAAGAACGAAAGGCAGACAGAGAGAAAACGGTTGATATAAATCAGAGGACATAGCATCATTTGGACGGATCCACTAACGGAAGCAATGCACTTGACAAATGTTCGAGAACAATGGAGATAAATTATTCAGACCTATCGCAACCAAATAGCTGGTCGTTGATGATGATAATGACGACGACGACGACGACGACGATGATGATGATGATGATGATGATGATGATTATGATGATGATTATGATGATGATTATGATGATGATGATGATTATTATGATTATGATGATTATGATTATGATGATTATGATGATTATGATGATGAGATGATGACGACGACGACGACGATGACGATGGCGATGGTGATGATGATGGTGATGATGATGATGATGATGATGGTGATGATGGTGATCATGGTGATGATGGTGATGATGGTGATGATGGTGATGATGGTGATGATGGTGATGATGATGGTGATGATGATGATGATGATGATGATGATGATGATGATGATGATGATGATGATGATGATGATGCTGCTGCTGATGATGATGATGATGATGATGATGATCATCATTTATGTCCTAATTAATTGCCAAATGCCAAATTAAAACTGTAATTTTTGACCGAGCGAAACATCAGAATGTCAGAAAGTCTCTCATGCAGTCAGAGTATTTTATCCTTCCGCACACAAAAGCATCTCTCAGTGGAGACATTGATGGGAGGAAGCTCCATTAATTTCCACTGATTGATTGATTGATGGCGATATATATATATATATATAATCATATATATATATAATCGTCTCACACTAAAGATATATGTACATATATACAGCTTTAGTGTGAGACGATTAAGCGATAGAAGTCGATGCCCGAGCGGAGAGCAAAACTTCTTCCATGCAGAAAGAGAATCACGATGATCTCATGCAGTTTACGCAATGCTGTGAAGCCGTCGATCACCATGTACATGCACATGCACAATTGCACGTGCATGTCGGCTGTCGGGTCTTATACAACAAAGTCAAATAATTATTGCGTCTCTATCTTATGTACGACGTCGTCATCATCATCATCATCATCATCATCATCATCATCATCATCATCATCATCATCATCATCATCATCAAGGCCGTAGCTACGGGGTGTTTTGGGTGTTTGAACACCCCCCGAAATGTAGAAAATAAAAAATAATAGAATACATTTACTAGCAAATGATGTAAAAATCATGAAATAAAACCTTGAAAACACTCCCCGAAAGGAAAAATGTGAAAAAGTAGAATGGATTGATTTCGGTCGGATGACTAAAAAAGGTCATCACTTTTTTTCGAACGGGAAACTGAAGAAACACCCGCCCCCCCCCCCCCCCAATCAAATCCTGGCTGCGGCCTTGATCATCATCATCAAGTTTTATATAGTGCACCTTCAAGGTCATCAACGCAGAAGCGCTCCCTGAGTCCCAGTCCAACGACGGATATATATTAGGGTGACAATGTCAACCACACAAAAAAATAATTTTTAGAATTTTTAAAGTCTCACCCCTCAAAAGTGTTCTCTATAACATCAGTACTACTGGTGAAAATTTTTAGGGAAATTTGAAAACGTTTAGAGGTGGTCCAATGACCTTGAACTTTCAATAGAAACACGTATACAAACAACGTTGAATATGAAATGTGCTAAATATTTTTATGCTCTACCAATTAATTTCTGGTGCTTATTTCAATGTCCTCTGTTATCACTCATGACATGCATAGGGTACAGTTATTATTTAATTAAAAACCAATAAGTCAATTTGAAAATGATACGAGAAAGTCACGGGCAGTTAGTTGTGTTAAATTAACTTTTGTGCCTGATGAAAAGAAATTAAGAAGATCTAATGTCATTTTGATTGCATGCGTCACTGCATCATTCAACAGGACTAAAATTAGTGGCATAAGTGTGGAAGTCATCCTAGCGGCCAAAGGACGATAAATGGGTCGTGATCCTGCTGAAATTGTTATCAATCAGGATTCCATTAGACATGCTCAGGGCCATTATCGTGAGACTTTGCCAAAGAAATCCGTGCATCACTAGGTCTTGATCGAAGTTCCACATAAAGTTCATTGAGATGACAGGTTGTTGAAGACTTTTACGTCAAAGGACCGTTGCCCTGCTGTGATGGCACCAGATAAACTGATATAAAAGGAACAATGGAAATCTCAGAGGCTCCTTTACTGCCTAATGGAACAGGCGAAGCACAAGCTTCAGCCGTTTTAACTTGCTTGAAGAGTGGAATATAGCTGGCCGCATACGATCTATGGCGTCTCACACAACTAATTCTGTCCTCTACAGCAATGCTGGTCTTCAATCAAGAGCATGTGTTCTGCTGGAAGATCTCCTCAGCTTGGTGATAGTGGGGGATAGTGTTCGATACTCTGATGACAAACTCTCGCAGACCTACGAAAACACTGTTTGAAAGATTTGGATAGGGATCAAGTTGATACATTGCAACCTACCTCTTCCAGCTCTCTTTCATCTGACTGCATTTGAGCTTCAGCCTCCATGAGTACAATGTATTTGTTCTTCTGGTGGATCTCAAGGCATTGGCACACATGCCAATGTCCAACGTCAGCACTCTGGAATGACTTGCAACTGTTGAAGCAGCTCATTGCTTACAAAACAGTAAGTCAGACCGTCGCTACAGCAGAAATCACGTCTTTCCAACAATTTGAGGTACCTGAGTGAAATGTTGGTTGGCCTGGTGCTGTTTTATTCGGCTGTTTCCGATAACAGCGCGATTGCAATGGTCGAACGTTCGGGATACGATGAACCTCTTCGACATATCAAAGTTTATGTGCAGCAAGTACCACTACAAGAGCTGAATTTGAAGCCATAGACACTAAGAAACTCTTCATTGCACTAGTCTGTACTAGCATAGGCGCAACCACCCTATGGGACCACGAGACGCGTCCCCCAACTTTTGAGTGGTCCCCTAACTTTATTATTATGGTCCCCCAACTTTTAGGACGTGATTCATTATGGTCCCCCCCCCCCAACTTTTAGGACGTGATTGCACCTATGTGCACTAGATATTCTTGTAAACTTCCTACAACTACATCCAAGCACATAGAGAGATAAACGAGAGCATTCTCTCTATTCGTCGCTGAGCTGTGAACTGATCTCAGCTTAAAGGTCGAAAATGATGCAGCTGAACGTGGTGTAGCACTGATCCATTCATTCCATGAAGTACTTAAAAACCAAGAAGAACCAAGTATAGTGCAGGTGGTTATGAAATACAGGAAGGAATAGCCAGACTCAAAAAAACAAACAGCCATAAATGGACTTGATAAACAGTACTTGAATCAAATACGAAGAGATGTGTATTAGCATTGTGTTAAACACTGATCATTAGGTCAAACTTCTGATGCCTTGGACCACCTCTAAATATTAATGAATTAATTCAAAAAAATCATGCATAGACATTTTATGGTACATAACCATTTAAGAGGGTGAGACTTGTGAAATTCAAAATTTTTATTTTAAGTGTCACCCTAATATATATATATATATATAAACAAAAGTTTTTACGTGTGAGAAGAACGAAGTGGCGTGACCTCTATGCACCACCACGCAGAGTGCAACAGGAAGTCCATTCCAGGTTATAGGCTATACAGCCACCGAGAAAGAGCGCCGCTATATAAATTATAGTAGTCCACAATACATAATCAAGGTGCCAAGTATACATCGGATTCAAAAGATGTCTTGTGTCAGAAGTCGATCTATATCTTTTTATAGCAAGCGGCGCTCGTGTATGCGCGTGCGTGTGTGGTGTGTGTGCGTGCGTGTGTGTGGGTTGATAATGATATATCAAGGCCATAGACAACATATTCAAAACGTGTATACGGTCTCAAGAGTCAATTATGTTTGGCACCAAGAAGTGCATATATATATATACACATATATACAATACATATATATATATATATTCACAACAAAATTCTTCGGCGTTTTACTGTTATTTAAAACGGTTCTATATCTGCAGCTGAAGCTGCAGGGTCTGGAGCGTCTCTGGTATATATCCTGAAGGGCAAATTCTTCTTCATTGATTTATTGCACGCGTAAAATATTGAGATATAGGTTATCTGTTTACATCAATTATTCGCACTTTTCGCACCCGCCAAGCGCATTATTCGTGTAAGTTTTTAAATTTCCTTTCCTCTGCCTGCATGTATATTGAGTAATTGATGCAGAGTTGTCCTTTCATCAGGAATTAGAGATCATCTGGTGCACAATAATTTGCCACACATTCCGATGGATCATGGGCGCACGTGCCTATTATAGGCACGTGCGCCGCCTCTTACCCTTATAATAAGGGTAAGAGGCGTCACTTGCTCCTCCCCCTGGAAAACTGACAACATTTTGTAACAAGTACACTTTTTGTTCTTTAACAAATTTCTTCACACTAAAGCACAGGCGGTAGGATATATATATACGATAATAGCCTACAAAGTGAAACTGATAAATGTTTCTCTGGAAACCTCCTTGAAAAATATCCATGCTCCTAACTTCCAGCTTGCCATTCCCAAGCTGTCGCTACGAAATTCAAAGGTGACCATGTTGTTTTGCCCCCCCCCCCCCCCGTGCCAAAAATATCTGCAGGCGCCATATATATATGCACCGGATGCAGGACAAGGCGATCCATATCAATTCCATTCAGGATCAACACCTATACCAGCCACTCGATTCAAACAGTCCATCATCGTGCGTATACAATGTAACGGAATGTAAGTTAACACGTGCCTTATAAATATATATATATATAATATATGTATAAAATTGTGTATATATATATATTATATATATAGACGCGCTATATCTATACCTATAAAATCGAAAATCTCATATCGTATCCTTGAATAAAACTTCTTATCCACGCTACCGATTTTTCCCAATATTTACAAAAATACTTTTTAGCACCCAATAACAAACCATAAGGGGTTCGCGATTCAAAACTCTTACCTATTCCAGAGTTTGAAACTTTTAATTTTCCATCCGAAACGCTGTATTTAACACGCCATTTGCCTACAGCACATCGATATTAATAGACCATCATTTTCGTTGAACGAACGATGATATATTGATGATTCAAACCAATACATTAATGACGTCATGGCCGATATTTTTCCTATAGCGCGTTACGCCGTTAAGTATTTAAGACGCAATAATTTTCGCCGACAATAGATTTTTAACCTCATTTTTCGCCGAGGGCACGCGGTTTTGCAAAAATGCTCACTATAGCGTAAACATGAACGGGTAGGGGCTGGCCGGGTTGGGCCAAAAACCTAGGGTAGGCTTACCCGGCACCGGATTGGGGCCGATAGAAGGCGAGGCGAGGTGAAAAGGGCGGCGTGGGAGCGGGGTCAGGCGTGGCTGGGAACTAAAAACCGAAATTTCCCGGGCGACGCCGGGTAATTCAGCTAGTATATTATATATACAGCGCGTCTTAAGAGTTTTTCTCACGAGGGACGCTGTGTATTATAGCATCTATAATATTCTATATCAATCAGATGGGAAAATGTGTTGCTTTCATTTTGAGAAAATGGTATTCAGTCCATAAACAGATGCTACAAGTCGAAGCGTGCGGGAAGCGGAGATGTGTGTCTGTGTGTGTCTGTGCGTGCGTGTGTGTAGGTGTGTGTGCAGACAGTATAATTGACATTTATATAGCGCTTCTCGAAGACGCATCGCACATCAGCTGCATGCAGTGCAGTTTGATCGGTCATGAGTTCTGCGTCTGAACTACACATGCAGGCGCTATATAGATAGAATGTTCGATTGGTCATTTTTATCCTATATATACCAAATCAGCTGCTATATACAATGAGTTTCCGGTATACACTGGCGTAGACAGCATTTGAATGGAGATGACGCTTATTTCTTGACGGATATGAAGGTTGACGAGGCCATCAAGAGTCGAGTGACCGCGGGTGACCGTCGTCTGCGGCGGCCGGTCCACCACCGCTGTAGCAGTGAACGACAGCAACATGCAATTGCAGCAGCAACAACAACAGCAGCAACAGCAGCAACAGCAACAGCAGCAACAGCAACAACAGCAACAGCAACAGCAGCAACAGCAACAGCAACAGCAGCACCTGCAGCAGCAGCGCCTTAAGACGACGATGAGGAGCGGTGTTGAGTGAAGAAAATCGATTGCCGTCAGCAGCAGCAGCAGCAGCAGCAGCAGCAGCAGCAGCAGCAGCAGCAGCAATAGCAGCAGCACTGCATGGCTCCTCCACCAACTGCACCATGCGTGGTTCAACTCCTCGTCACACGGTGGTCGAATTAGCGTTGCATGCGCCACAATCATGAGTCCTCTCCATGTGGCAACCGAGATTTACCACATATATATATATATACACACATATATATTTTATATATATACACACATATATATTTTATATACAGGGTGCGCCCAAAAAAAAGACCCCCCTAGGTTTTTTGCCAATAATTTTACCAAAAGTAAGAATTTCCAAATGAAATTTTACAGGCTTATAGAGTATAGACAATTCATATTTACACATTATGACCAGATTTCATCAAAATATTTCAAACGCAACAAAAGTTACGTCACTTTTAGGGAGGCCACCCACCGTTTTTTGACGATTCAAAAACGTAACGCAACAAAAAGGAGGTTTTTGCCAATATTTTGGCCTAAAGTAAGAATTTCAAAATGAAACTTATACAGGATGATAGACAATTCATATTTACACATGATGACCGAAATTTCATTAAAATATTTCAAACAGAACAAAAGTTATATCACTTTTAGTGAGACCACCCTCGGTTTTTTGGATGATTCAAAAAACGTCAAAAAAGGCGGGTGTCCTCACTAAAAGTGATATAACTTCTGTTCTGTTTGAAATATTTTAATGAAATTTCGGTCATCATGTGTAAATATGAATTGTCTATCATCCTGTATAAGTTTCATTTTGAAATTCTTACTTTAGGCCAAAATATTGGCAAAAACCTCCTTTTTGTTGCGTTACGTTTTTGAATCGTCAAAAAACGGTGGGTGGCCTCCCTAAAAGTGACGTAACTTTTGTTCCGTTTGAAATATTTTGATGAAATCTGGTCATAATGTGTAAATATGAATTGCCTATAAGCCTGTAAAATTTCATTTGGAAATTCTTACTTTTGTAAAAAATATTGGCAAAAAACCTAGGGGGGGTCTTTTTTTTGGCGCACCCTGTATATATACCATCGCATTGAGTCTAGTTGAGTCATTGCTTCACATGATCTCACACTCACACTTGTAAATACACTCAACCATTCATTCATTCATTCATTCATTCATTCGTTCGTTCGTTCATTCATTCATTCATTCATCATAAGGATTTAAATAGCGCCCCTCAAGCATGCAGGACCGCCTTAAGACCATATAGTGCGGACCGGGTGCTGTGAAGCCTGTGATCACCTCCCCTCATGGGCCCCTTTCTGAGAACACACCGCGGTCCCACACACAACCATTTATCATAGCGAGTCCATGCATGGCAGACACGGATTAAGGCATGTTCAACATGTTCGGCTGAGTATACAGGATTACAGGGCCCCACACCTATAAAGCGGCACTAATGTAAAAGAAACAGGTCTCAATAGTTTATTATTGTAATTGGTTGATTCTAATCGTAAAAGGGGCCAACAAATCTCAGAACAAATTATTGGAAACTACTCGTTTTAGTTTTATATATATTTATATAGCAAATATAATTGTTTGCCCTAACAATTAGCCAATAATGACGACAATTTCTATGGCGCCGTATAACACAGCGCATGCCGTTACAAAGGCACCTCTACAAACACAAACGCAATATATTCAGTCAACGCTATCGTCCGTATAGACCCTATGGACTATAGAGCAAGTCAGCCTGCAGTTTCGTGGTCAAAACTATAGTGACGTAACAATAATATAGGACAAAGAGGAGTCGTTATTATTACAGAATGAGCCATTATCCTATAAATGCGTAACACTGCATATGCTTAGCCAATGACGTAACAATAGAATTGTAGTCCAAGAGGATGTCGTCATAATAGTATATAGAGAGCTATTGTCGTAGCAGCAACTTGCGATTAACAAAGTCAGTGAAGCAACAAAATTGCATGACACGGAGAAGAAGTCCATAGAACAATTGATGATGTAGCAACATCATATCCAATAAAATAATAACTGACGGAATATTAGTGACGCAATAATAGTGCTTTTAGAGCAAAAAGATGTCGTCACAATAAAATGTCAGAAAAACAAAAGCAATAATTATGATAGGTTATTATATACGTTTCATGTGGTTTTTTGCTGTTGTGACTCTGAGGCGCTGGGTCGACAGCTTTTCTGAACAGGAACATGGTCACTATAGACAGTTGTTAATGCGGCCCTGTGCAGTCCCTTCAAAACTGCGGATCAGGGTATACTGCAGCACCAACCTCAATGTGGTTCTGTCCTCAAGATAGCTATAGATTCAGGAGAATTCTCGACACAATCCAGGCTAAAGACGACTGTTTCAACAGAGCAAAACTCGAGATTTCTACAGCGCCAAAAGAAAACTAAGTCTCAGGAACCAGTCTTTCACAGGCGCTTAGTAAAAAATAATCTGTAGGCAGCCAAGTGCTAGTATAGCACGTATTCGTATAACAGCCGCCCTTTTTGGACTGGGTCTTTATCAATATTTCTCTAAGCTGGGATTCAGCGATTGATGGATACTTCGGATGAAATTCTGAAAAAATGAAACAGAAAAATCCCGAGTCTTGTTTAGAGAGCATAGGCGTATAAGTACTGAGGGAAGCCTATAGCTTGCACACAAGGCCGGAGTCAGGATTTGATTTTTTTTTGGGGGGGGGGTGTTTCTTCAGTTTTCCGTCCGAAAAAACTGATGACCCTTTTTTAGTTATCCGGCCGAAATCTTCAGGAAATGTCACCAATCCATTCTATTTTTTTACATTTTTCATTTGGGTTTTTTTCATGGTTTTATTTAATGGTTTTTACCTCATGTGCTATAGTAAATGCATTCTATTATTTTTCACATTTTCCATTTCGGAGGGGGGGTGTTAAAGCACCCAAAACACCCTCTAACTACGGCCTTGCATGCACAGGTCGCTCCGCTGGAACAACACAGCATATAGAGGTGGTACATCTACACACAGCGGGCATTGACAGTTTCGACAGCATGAATTAGCCGCACTTACAGCAGCTATATATCTAGCCACATATAGCCACCGTGTAGACAGGGCGCATAATGCGAATGCCTGTTGGTCTCTGCAGTTGTATGTATGTATGTATCGCTCGCCGTCATCGTACGTCACTGTGCGCCGGCAATTATATAGCGCTCTTCACGTACACACAATGCATCAGCAACACACGCGCGTGTGCGCCTGCACATCTACCTGGCGATATGATCTAATGTGCATAAATTACTATCGGGCTGATACATTCGAACCTGTTGTATACGTGCCTCCTCATAATAGGCTTATAACACACACACACACACACACACACACACACACACACACACACACACACACACACACACACACACACACGCACACGCACACGCACACGCACACGCACACGCACACGCACACGCACACGCACACGCACACGCACACGCACGCACACGCACGCACACGCACACGCACACGCACACGCACACACGCACACACGTTGCATTAGCTCTGCTGTCAACATCTCTATAAATCTTTCGATCAATTTTTGTCGCCGAATTAAAAATAATAACGTTGATGTCCTCCCTAGCTGTCTTTAAGCCAATGAAGAGATTTATTTCGTTGACAGATCAAACACCAACCAATATAATTTATACATATATATACATATATATATAGTATATATAAATTGTACATAATTATATATATACATATATATATATATAATTTATGTATATATAATTTATACACTGCGGAAGTTTCTCTGTTCACGAAGATTGCAGACTTGCTAGAATATGAAAGAACAGTTAGGCATAATTATAATCTAATTGAGAAAACATCGATCATTGACTTCTTGCAGGCTACAGCATACATGTATAATGTATATATTTATAGGCTATATATAACATATAAATCTATATATTGTAGAGGTATATATATTATATACATATATATATGCTATAGATCTATAATATATATGCCTAGATATACCTTTTGTATGTGTGCATGAATGATGCGTATATAGCCTATAGGCTAATACTCCAGTAGGTGACCGGACAAAATGGTAGCGGACAAAAAGGTACGGACACAATGTTATGGACAAAATGGCATTGGGACAAAATGGTACGGACAAAATGGTGTGGACAAAATGGTATTAGGACTAAATGGTACGGACAAAATGGTATGGAAAAATGGTATTAGGACAAAATGGTAGCGGACAAATGACACGGACAAAATGGTACGGACAAAATCGTATTAGGACAAAAAGGCAGCGGACAAAATTGTATGAACAAAATGGTACGGATAAAATGGAAGCTACAGGATTAAGGTATCTTATTATTGCAGAAATGGAAGCTCGATTGATGAAAATAACGCTTGAGAAATGGAAGCCGACTTGATGTTTTTCATTCATGTGTTTCATTATGCATCCAGCTTCCATTTCAGCTAGAAAACCATCGATCCAGCTTCCCTTTATCAAGCGTCATTTTTATGGATCCTGCTTCTATTTAATGTAGAAACCATTGATAATTCATCTACCATTTCTCAAACGTTTTTAATCACTCCAGCTTCTATTTCAGCTATAAAAATGCCTTTATCCATGCAGCTTCCAATTCTCAAGTGTTATTTTATCAATCCAGCATCTATTTCAGCTATAAAATTCCTTTATCTAGCCTCCATTTCTCAAGCGTTTTTTAAAATCAATCCAGCTTCTATTACTCAAGCGTTATTTTCGTCATCATTTCAGTATTTGATGCATTAATCCAGCCTCCATTTCTCAAGAGTTTTCAAATCAATCCAGCCTCTATTTTAGCCGTAAAATACCTTTATCCAGATTCCATTTTAAAGCGTTTTTCGTCTATCCAGCTCCATTTCGACTATAAAGAGCCTTCATCCAGCTTCCATTTAACCTGCGTTCTATTCATAAATCTGGCTTCAATTTCCCAAGCTCCTTCATTAATCCAGCTTCTATTTCATCTATGAAGATACCTTGATCCACCTTCCATATTATCCTTACCATTTTGCCCGTACCATTCTGTCCGTGCCATTTTGTCCGTTACCATTTTGACTTAATACCATTTTGTGCGCTACCATTTTCTCCGTACCATTTTGTGCGTACCATTTTGTCCTAATACCATTTTGTCTGGTACCATTTTGTCCGTACCGTTTGTTTACTATCACAAAACGGTACGGACACTATCACTGTCCTAGAACCCTGCAATGTAGGCCATATATAACAGTATGTTACTTGTTACTGAATGCTTTCACAACACTCCAGACCAGTTCCAATAGAGAGCTCTTCTCACCAGTGCCTAAAGTGTGGGAAAATAGGTGCTTGGACGCCCCTTACCTCTCCAAAAGAAGTGCCTGAACGCCCCTAACCTTTCCAGTCTGTGCTCGCCAATAAGTGGCTGGACGGCGTTCAGATTTTAAAACAAGTAAATGGACGCCGTTCATGACCGTCCAGGCACACTTTAAGTCCTGCTTCTCACTAGGCCTATGGACTCAAATTAATAATGCTAGAATGTCGCTGTAATGTTAGTGTTCTCTAAGAATAACAAGTTTCTCAGATAATGGAAAAGTCGCCAACGGTGGGCTCTTGCACACGTGTAGGGCCTACAACCAGCGCTAGCCGACGGAGCTGCAACCAGAATTAGCCTAACAGTTCAGAAAATAAAGTCAGAATGTTGCATTGAGGATGAAGAGTTACAACAGATGAATGGAGTCTATATTGCTTGAAGGAGCGCTATATAAATGTCCGAATGAATGAATGCATGCTGCCCACAACCCAAAACCTGTATATATACGATAAACATCTTGGCCGCCCGATTTCCCCTCCCCCATGCAGTATAGTTTTTCATATTATACCATAAATGTGCTCTATTTCCGACAGTAGCTATAATGTCGACACTACACCTATCCCTAACCATCGGTATTGGTTCCTTCTATAATGCTAGGTTGTGTTTGATTATATATAGGCCTATTAACTAAGATAATTAGCGAGGCCTATAAACAACCAAAGATTCATTAATTTCGAACACAAAAACCCAAATTCCGTGCATTAAGTAAAAACAGCGTGCATAAAGTTTACGATGTTGTGAGCAAGCGCACAATATAATCATTATCTCACGAAAAAATATGCATTGATAACGTAGTGCATGCATGATCAGCCATAGTGCATCGTGCAGAATAATGTTGGCTTTGTTAGAGAGAAGGCTTTTCAATTTGTCAGTTATATATAGCGTTGCATTATATATATAATGATATCGCCAATGCTTTTAACGTTTAATTTGGTCTTCGGTGAGGTGAGTGGGTGTGATCTTGTTTGCGTGCAAGCGCATGCTTCGTCTATGGCTGGCTTCCTACGTGTTTTATAATTATTGACTTGTTTATGCCCGCTCTGCATGCATGGTCTGTTTGTGCGTGCTTGCATGAGCGACGGCGGCCACCGAGGTTTTTGGCTTTCGATTCTAGGACCGGAATATTTAAAAAACTATAATTATATTCATATATAGGCCTACATCTATATATAGACTATTATATACCAGTTCCTATATGTCTATAATTATAGATCATTATTATATATTGAGTCCTTATTTTTAAAAGACGTCTGCAGGACGTGTGGAGGAATATCGATGAGAATATACCGCGTGCATGCATGCTACTTCAGCGATAATTGCCTCTGTATATTGTGTGCATACACGTGTACAAAATTGTACATGTAGAATTGTAGATATATGTAATATTCTGTATATATGTGTATATGTATATATGTATATATAGTTACACATAGTTATATAAATACATGTATCTGGGCGCTATAATATTTCGCGTATGCGTCTCTGCAGAGGAGATTACAGAGGCGCTTATTAGCGGCTGAGTGGTGAGAGGACTGACGTGTATATATATATATATATACGATGAATAACGTTGCGTCGTCTGTTGTAAATAGCGCACGTCAAATGCCCTCAATGATTCAGTCGTGACGACTTCATGGGTCGATTTCTACAGGGATACATACACTTTCATGCACCCCTTCCATCTCCTTTTCATTGCACCTTCGTCTTCTTCTTCTTCTTCTTCTTCTTCTTCTTCTTCTTCTTCTTCTTCTTCTCCTATACTGCCTCCTCACTGCCTCCATTCATCCCTCCTTCTTGAGGCTGTCATCGTCGTCGTTGTCGTCGTTGTCGTCGTCATCATCATCATCGTCACGCTTTCATATATCACCCGGCGTTGAAGGCAAATTAAATCTGGCGAAACCAGACCTCGTCATTATATAATATGCCTTGAAATCTCCATCGAGGTAGGCCTATAGGTCATTCAGTGTCGGTGCGCCAAACATGCATGCAAGCAGACAAAAGTAGATAAATATTGTGTGTGTATATATATATAGATAGAGAGACAGACAGACAGACAGACACACAGACAAACAGAGACAGACAGAGACAGACAGTCAGACAGACAAAGAGAGAGAGAAAGAGACAGAGACAGAGAGAGACTATAAACTAAAAGTCTGATAGTTTGTCCTATACTGCTGTCCGTCCCACTAAAGATTCGCGAACGGAGCACTCTATATATATATTATGTATATATATTATGTTTATATATATATATACATATATAGCGTTGTGAAAAATTTCGCAAATGTTTTCATGCGAATTTGTAGGTCATCGACACTCAACTATTTGCAGCTCACTATTTACGTTCAATCCCACCATATTGTATATATTCATTCGTTCAAGAATTTGAATGAATGAATATATATATATATTTATATATATTTATATATATATATATATAGTAGTTGTATTACATGTATTTGAGCATATTATGCTTCCAGGCTTAAGACGTTGGTGTTTGATATTATGGAAGGGACGAACAAAAGGGGACGTCCTTTCCGAGAATGGAAGGATGACATCGCGGAATGGTGTGGAGACAGATAACTGCAGCAATTGAGCCATGCAAGTGCATTGTGCACGCACATCAAGAGAAAGCGACAAATGGAGGGAGACGATGGAAGGAGCATCAAGCACATATACGGGCGATGAATCCATGGACATTGATGATGATGATGATGATGATGATGATGATGATGATGATGATGATGATGATGATGATGATGATGATGATGATGATGATGATGATGATACCATGCAACGCCTCTTATTAGGCCTAGTCTTATAGCTTCAATGCAGTGTGAAAGGCCCCGCGTGAAGAAGCAGGTTTTGAGAAGAGCGAAGGAAGAAGGGAGATTGCCAGACATGCAGAATGAATTGTAGATGGAGCAGAAGTAGAAAGCGCATTCTAAAAAGAAGGACTAATTGTGGCAAATGTATGCCTGATGCAATTTAATTTGAAACTTTGCAGGGCGTATATAGCGCGGTTCACAGCAAAGACCATTCATCTGGTATAGGTAATTATAGTGTCGCTTCCATTGCCAGTGTACAAGAGAGGAAAAAAATAGTTGCTCGATTACTTATCGTTAAATAAATAGGAAATGACCGAGAGAGACTGAGTCATGGCAGATATACGGGGAAGCAAGTTGCTCGCTTGATTACCCGCCTCCCTCGTTTCTCTCACATTTCAACTTTTATGACTGAACACCTTCACTGACTTCCTTTGACTGCGCGGATTCAATATAAAATTCTCTTTCTTACCTATAGTGGTTCTTAACCTTTTCAAGGTAGCCGAACCCCAAGAGAAATCCATGACCACTCACCGAACCCCTCAAGTTTTAAAAATAATTTTTTTACTAATGGGAACAAAAGGAAATAAAAAATTGTACCAAATGTGATACAATATTAATTCAGTACATGAACTACCAGTGGCGTAGCGAGGAATTTTTCATGGGGTTTTTGTTTTTTTGCCTGGCCGGATACCCTCTCTGAAACCAACCCAACAGTGTTACAGTAAATAAAAAGGGAATAAAGTAAGAAATGGAATAAAATAAGAAAAACAATTGTTACTACAAGCAATTGTTTTTTTCTTTTTCTCATTTAAGTGGATAAATAACCATTAAAAAACTTGTTTCCTAGGCCAATGCGGGGGGTTAACCCCCGAAACCCTCCTTGGCTACGCCACTGTGAACTACTAACAGTTTACTAACGTACCAACACTACCAATTGCATCTTCAGGTGTCCTTTGTTGTTGCCGTGTGGAAACAAGGTGAGAAATGCGTGACTCTGTTTTGGAAAGACTCACTCTCGTGTCATTTTCACAATCAAATCTGCTTCTTTTCTTGGATTTAATCTCCACCAATTTTGAGAATCCTTGCTCACAGAGACATGATGTGAAAACGGTGTGAGGATTGAGTGTACCAAAGATGTCAGCCAAGTAGGCCAAGGCGAGGATGAACTGTGACTCGACGTAGTGTTAGGCCTAATTATCGGGAAGTGCAGTAAGACATAACTAAGGGGTAATCTATCGTTTTAACGGAATTAATTATTTGCCATTTTGTCCACTATCGTTTTAGCGGAATAAATTACTCGTCAATGCATGTGATTTAGCGTTGATGGCATACAAGTCAGATCGACCAAAAGAATTCTTGCAAAATAGAAGTCGGATTGATTAAAGTAATTTTTAATTCAATAAAAGTGGGATTTATGAAAGCATTAATGCTGAAATTGGAGCTGGATTGATGAAATATAATTGTTATTTAAATAGAAGTTGGATTGATTAAAAGCAGTTATTGTTGAAATAGAAGCTGGATTTATTAAATGATTTCTTACCTAATTGGATGCCCGATTGACATGGATGATTCAAGCCAAAGTAGAAGCCGGATTGAGGAAAAATAATTATTGTGCGCCAGTCCAAAAATTTAGTATAATTATAATTCCGCTATTCCTTTCTCCGAAATGAGAAAAATAATTTATTCCGTTAAAACGATAGATTACCTAACTAAGGTTAACAGGATGAACAGCTTTAAATTTCATAAGGTAGGGCCTGGCAGCAATCTATTTCAAACAAAATTTATTAAATAAAAGTCGAAAAATAAAATTAAAATAGCAAATGATTTTTCACTCACACTCACTGACCCTGAATATTATATATTTCAGAGGACCTCTGCCGAACCTCTGGCACTGGCTCACCGAACCCCAGGGGTTCGGTCGAACACTGGTTAAGAAACACTGTAATAAATAATAAATAAATTTAGTTGCTCGGCCTCATCCAACTTCTACCTATACAGGCCGAAGCCGTCTAACGTATAGTTCCCTGCTTCATCCAACTTCTGCATGTCATCTATCTAATTAGATGTATATATTTTGATGGCTCGTACAGCTTCTGGTTTTACTGCAATAATTTAGCATAATCAGTGGCGTAGACAACGGGATTTCGGGGTTAAACCTCCCATTGGTCTAGGAATTTTTTTTAATGGTTATTTATCCACTTAAATAAGAAAAACAAAACAATTGCTTGTAGTAGCAATTGTTTTTCTTACGTTATTCCCCTCTTTACTTTATTCCCTTTTTATTAACTGTAATACTGTTGAGTTGGTGCCAGAAAGGGCATACGGCCAGGCTATAAAAACCCCAAACCACCCCATCATAAATTCCTGGCTACGCCACGGAGCATAGTTGCATAATGGTCTCATCGCTCATCCAACTTCTACTCCTGCTTTAAAAAATGCTTATCCAACTTCCTATATATATCATATATGTTACTGCAATAATTTAGCGTTTTTGCCGTCTTTTCATGACTCATCCATCTTCCAGTTTTGCTATACATAATATTCATGAAGTGCTGCTGCATAACCTACTTTCTTTTGTCCGGCAATCCGTCGTTGAGTCATGCATTGCAATGTGCACGTATACAGAACAATGCATTCGTCGCAAATCTCTGGGTAGACTGGAGCGCCATTAGGGAATAGCGGTCGAGGTCGCCCCGAACACAAGTTCCCACATCGATCCTCAATCGCTGAATTACCCGGCTCCATGGATTTCAAACTCAACCGAGGATTGGCTCTCTCAACGCAGTCACGTGTATTATATGCGGAGACGACATGCGAATGAAATACATGAGGTCAAACATAGAAAATGAGCTACAGAAACGAAGAATAAATCCGATACGTAGGGGAGAATGTCTCTGAGTGGGACAGGTCCGGAGTTGGGACTCGGGAGATTGCTGGCATCCATGTCGTGGTTATAGTTACTATTGACCCATTTCTAGACTTCGTCTCCTAAACTTCTATAGTGCCAGCAAATCTATAGCATGCGCATAACTTTCTGAGCAAATAGGCGGTTCGACATCTCAATGACCCTTTGACTTACTTAAGCCACGTCTACCAGAAGTAGGCCTACGTGGTTATTACCGCATTAAATATGGAGAATAGTAATTGTTTAGAAGAAATCAAAATTCCCAAGTTCATTGATTTATCGTAACTGTCGAAACATTGCAAATCTAAGGCTCGCGCGTTGCGTGTTTACAATTTTGGTAGAATCGACCTTTAGAGACCCGACCCACTGATGCACGTTCACAGAATTTTACACGACATAATTATCGGTTCCGCATGTTGTAGTTATCCCGTAAACTAACACAGGTATCGAGCACGTCACCGGCGTACTCGGCCGGTGACATACACAGAAGTCTGTGGGTGCGAGATTCATTTAGGCATATGACAATGAGTGTTTGACATAAAATACGAACATCCAAAATAATTCCTACATGCATTGTATTAAATACATAATAAAAACACGAGTCGCTAAGTGTAACTGTAACTGAAATTATTCTAAGAACGAAAACTGAAATAGAACAGAAATTAAGCACTCTCATCGAATATTAGAATTGAGGACGTCCGAACTGAAATAGAAGTAAAAAAATTATTTCCTGAAGAAGAATAACACTGATACATTCAATAGTTATAGTTTATATAATCCACTTAGGCCTATAATATAGCCGGGCATTCAGTGGCGTAACAACCATATAACGAAGGTGGACAAAATCCACGGCCCCCGAGGTTCAAAGGGCCCCCAAGAGTTGTAACTAAAAAATCCACGTTGATCTACTTTTCCATTAATTGAGTTTCAGACTGCAATCTGCAGTCTGAACTAAAGCCTGTATAATTATGACGGCTGTTTCAATATACATAATGATACGATTTGTTCTCAGATGCATGTAGGGAATTATGTGTTCCTGCTTGGGGTCAAATACTGACGCATTCTGCGACCCCTGAAGTTCTATACACAGACACCACACATAGGCCAACAACCCCTATATGCATTTGAGGCAGCGTGAGGCAGGTGGTTGGAAGACTGACAGATAAACGAATCTATAGACGAAGGTCTCTAACAGGAGTCAGGCAGTCAGATGAACAGAATCAAGCGGACAACCAGGCTGACCCAACGGTTCAACATAACAGGTTATCCATAGTGTATGCCAGAGACTTCAGAATAATTTAGGTCACTGCACCCTGCATCTGATCCCCTTCCCATCACCACAAGCCTTAGAATTGGAAAGATATATCTCTCGTCAGATTAGTCTTCCAAACACATTAAGGTTCTCATGCGTGACAGGGTTTGCAGTTGGCCCTCCTATAATATCAAATTTCTGGCAGCTCAATCTGAACTCACGGACCTCCGTCGCATATCCAAATCAAGCTGTATACAGTGTATAGGCATATAGTAGGTTACACAGTAATATACATGTATACTATGCGTAAGGCATTTCAGGCTAATGAGAATTACAATTTTGAGTCTTTTGGAATGATGCTGCGTTTTATTTAGCATCAGCATCCAATGATAATTAATTAAGGTTTTGAGAAAATTGAACAGTTCGTTTATGGCCGTTAGTTTATCTAAGAGGGCTAATAGGCTCAGATAGCAGCAACGATGCTGCGAACAATCATAGAGGGGAAAATGGATGGAAAAAGAACGAGAGGCAGACCAAGACAAAAACTGTTAGACTGGATGATGAAAGATGGCTACCAGAAGCTGAAAATGAAAGCGCAGAACAGAGAAGATTGGAGACGTCAAACATTCGAACCTGCCTAAGGGCAGAGCACGAAAAGAAGAAGCAGCAACGATAAAAAATATAGACCTACAAACGAGAATTGAATGGGCCTCACAAGCATTTTGGAATGATGATCAGAGAAAACCAAGACAACAAAATATACGAGACGATTCAACCGATTTTCATATGCAGACCAGAATGCTAAGCAATTACGAAAACAGGATGAGAAAAGAATTCTTGCTGCAGAAATGAGTTGATTGCAGGAATTTCAAGACCACAGAACATAAGAAACTATGACATTAGACAGCATTAAGAATCGAAGCAACTCTGCTAAACAGGTCGTTCAACGACTGTTTGAACATGTAGTCTATATAGAGAGAGAAGGCCAATTGCCCGAATTCCACTCAATTGGGTATAGGCCTATACATGAAGAAAAGAAATAAAAAGAAATAAAGGCATACCAAGACTATACTCTGGATAGAAAATAATTATAAAGGAGGACTGGAGGACTTAATATCAATTGACTTGACAAATGAACATGAGGCAATGGATGTCATTTATTCGTACCCATCACCGCCAACAATACTGGCTGCAGGCGTCAAGAATTGATGGCGGTTATAATCATTCGTTTGCTGTTAATCCTAAACGAAACTTAACAAAATCACCCTTGAAAAAAAACTGGAGGTGAGGAAAGTGACTTAATTTATCTTGGCCATTTTCTCTTCTGCCTAAGACTGACTTATTTACCATATCTTACGGCAGTGGCGTAGCCAAGGGGGTTTCGGGGGTTAAGCCCCCCATTGGCTTAAGAAAAAGTTTTTTTATCCGCTTAAATAAGAAAAAGAAAAAATATCTTGTAGTAACAATTGTTTTTTCTTAATTTATTCCCATTGTTGCTTTATTCCCTTTTTATTTACTGTAATACTGTAGGGTTGGTATCAGGAAGGGCATCCAGCCAGGCCATAAAACCCTCAACCCCTACCCCATCATAAATTCCTGGCTACGCCACTGTCTTACGGGCACACTTTCCTTCCACTATTGCCTCGACTTCTTGAATCCAATTGCCACGTAGCCTAGAGGCTAAATTAGCAAATGTATTTCAATATATGCATTTCAGGCCCTAGGCCTAACCTATACTGTTTTATTGATTTCTCTTGAACTATTACCGGTAATGTGCCTTAAATTACGGATTATTGACTATATCGTTTAATATTCTATTTTAATCTAACTGCAGTTTATAGCCAGTTCACAATTTTCACTCTTTGGCGTCGTTAATACAATCATGTAGGTAGGCCTATACAGGGGCCCCCGAG
>OX457038.1:28328466-28350966 GCA_949752735.1 Lumbricus terrestris | reverse complement strand
TCGTGAGTCAGCGGTTCCTGGAATAAAAATAATACACCACAAGTTTCAGTCGGAATCTGGTTATGCGACCCTGACATTTATATTTTAGTCTTTTCTATCACCACATCGACAGACTGAGTGACCGACCCATTCACCCACCCATCCCACCCACTGACCCACCTACCCACCCATCCACTAACCAACCTACCCACCCACCCATCCACTGACCTACCCGCCGACTGATAGACGTGTCGATTGATTTACTGTCAAGACTCACTTGCTCAACTGATGCAAGGTGATCCGTTCTTACTTGCCTACAGACTTACCCGAATCGATAAATGTAACTAAACCTAATACAATACGATGATCTGATTCGATCTGATCTGATTCAATACATTTCGATCTGATCAAGGGCATCTCCACATAGGAAGAAGAGCGGACATCTTTTCACTGCCCTGGAAAATTCACACAATCTTTTAAACTGACACTGTTTTGTTTCCAGCATATTTCCTTGCGTTAACGCACGAATGATGCTGATGATACTAATGATACTAATGATATTAATGATACTAATGATACTAATGATACTAATGATACTAATTATACTAATGATACTAATGATACTAATGATACTAATGATACTAATGATACTAATGATACTAATGACACTAATGATACTAATGATAGGCCTACTATTGATACTAATGATACCAATGATGCTGATGCTGATGCTGATACTCTAAGTGGAACTGAGAAATTCACATTTAGAAGTCTCTGAAAAATACATCTGCTCTTAATCTACTGCTTTGCATCGTTTCTCAAGATCTTCCAAAGAAATCAAACAGACCACTGTTATGTTTTACCACCCTGCAATAAGATCTGCCGCGCCCATGATTTTCTCTTATCGTCCTATAGAAGCCGATGTGCTTTTCCATCTGCTGTTCAATAGGCGGAAAGCTTGTGGAAGCAAGCGACACACTTGGCTGCACATCAGTTGTAGACAGCCGGGTCTATGGGAGGACGACAGCAGCCGGTTCATTGCTCTGGGGTCACAGTAGGGTTAAGGCTGGACTGGGAGCCTACAGCCTCTTGGGTCCCATCAAACGGATTCTGTTAAGAACTTCAGACTGTTCCCCGGGGTAAGACTGTTCCCAAGAACCTCAAGATGGCGATAGTCTTCCTAATCGTATGTCTCAAAAGAGATTGTTTGATCATTTTGAAAGTATTTAATCGCCTCGGTTCAGCGAAGATGGTCTTAAATGGAAGATCTTCAATTGCTCCGTCAAAACAAGAAACGATGTCCATTGAGTCTAATCCTTAGTGACATCTTCTGTCTGCGTGTTAATGTCAGTTGTGTTGTACAACATATTGGAGCACATAGTTCTCGTGGTCTTCCACAGGCCTACCATAGTGTCTAGTTATCACGAAATATATTTAATTGCATCCAATTAAGTCCTTAAAGTGAGAATGCCACATTAAATTTCGAAGTTGCAAAGACTGAAGCACTTCCCAGAATATTGGACAAACTAGGAGACAAATGGAAATGGACGTAAAGTAAGGTAAGGATGGATACAACAAACCTGAACACGGAGGGGATTCAGCCTATGTATTTATATATACCACTATATATATGTATATATATGTAGGGGAGACCGGGGACGAATGTAACACATTTCGAATTTTACATGTTTTTTGGTATTTGCAATAAATATAATTGCAATATTCTTGCATCAAACGATAGCTTAACATCTTAGCTATACAATGGCAAAGAATCAGGTGGCTTGCGCATCAAATAGAGCTGACACCATCAAATAAGTGGGCTCCTCTGGGTGTTACATTCGACCCCAGTATCGGGGTCGAATGTAACACTATCCGGGGTAAGATGTAACACTATTTGGGATAGTAAGAAATTGAATACTTTTGGATATTGTGGCAATGTTCGAGTGAGACCACAGCTAGCCTAACCTACTGTCGCGATTAGTGTATGGCTTTGGCCCTTGTAGGTGCGTCATGGTTTCTATGTCGCAAACATGTAGGCCTAACCCCGGACGATCTGCATCAGTGCATGCTTTATGTTCCCAATAGCCACATGCAGTGCACCTAAACCACCATTCTCCGCCTCTACCAAACCCTGCACACACAGTACAGCTTGGGAGACAAGGTCTTCCGCAGATCTCCTGGTTGATTTATAAATTTTCTTGGCTTCAGTGGCATTCATATCAGGAAGGACTCTATACTGCAATAATTAGGACTACAATTTTTTCTAAAAAGACTAAAAAAATTATTATTCATAAAATCTACAATCATAGGCTTACCAATAAGGTCTAGGCTGTCTTATCTAGTATTATAAGGTGAAATCGGGCTTAAAGATTCATGGTGGCTTCTTTAGTAATATACATTAGGGCAGGTTGCAACATGTTACATCCAACCCCGCCTGATGTGTTACATCCATCCCAGTTATCACATGCGACTAGTTTTTATTTAATATCTTTGGAAAACACCAACTTTCGCTTATATCGCTTACACAAACGCTGCCTGAATGAAAACTCTTCTACATATGGCAATCAGCGAAAATGTCAAACGTGAATACCACGGGCCATGAGAAAAATAGTGAAAAAGCATGAAACTCACTTTTTTGCAAATTTTTTTTGTTTGATTTATAAAAAAATTATTCTCAATAATTCAGCGCCAAAATTGTGTACACGTTAGTTTTTCGACTGTATCTACGTTTTGATCGGTATACGCTGGTCCCCCGCCCTTCAGTTTTGGCGCAGTGATGCTTGTTACATTCAACCCGTGTTACTTTCGACCCCGGTCTCCCCTATATATGTATACCACATATATATAATGTTAAGAACACGTGATGACTCAGCAAGAGGAATTCATACGATTGGGCAGCCACCTTGCGAATATAAACTCAATTTCTATAAAGCCGTTATATATAAATATTATATATATACGCCATTGTATATAATGTATAAAATCAGAATGCCACATTAAATTTCGAAGTAGTAAAGATATATTAAAAATTATATATATATATATATATAAATTGAGAGAGAGACAGAGACAGAGATAGAGATAGAGACAGACAGAGACAGAGACAGACAGAGACACAGAAAGCAAATCATCAGACAATAGCGTATACAATAAACTGCAGTTAGGCGTATACGTTGTCAGAACTACGGATGTGCACATTGACGGTTATATACATGGTGGATGGAGAGCACACGAACTCAGACCTCCTTTCGACTACTCTGTATACGGACAAACCCTTTGGTCCAACACAGCGCTTGTGACCAAGTTGGTGCCCCGCGCTTGGTTATCGAGTAGCGCCATATAAGTTTGGAGTAATATTACTGTTACGATTACACACATGATATGTACATTGATTACGATTCAGGCTATTTTTCTCGATTCGAATCAAGTGGAGTAAAGTTGAGTGTTAATCGTAATCGCAGTGCCGCTTTAAGGCTAGTACGGAGGGGCCGGGATGCTGTGATTACTCACCGAGGTTCTAATGACCCCCACCTGAGATCCAACCGGTCCACCAGAACACATAATTATTTATTACAGCGTACCCAATCAAGAAGTATTGCATGTTCAACCGAAGAGGGTCGTAGAAGTAACAAAATGTAAACAGTTTACTTGTTTAATGCGTTACTTCTAACCGTAAAAATGCAAACAAAGCTTAGAACAAATTATTCGAAGCCACTTATATTAGTAGGCCTCTAGGCCACTCAACTCATTCACATGTGTGACATATACTGTATTATGAGGCAGATTCATTTCAAAATCATCTAGAAGTTCTATTGAGATCTACTTATTCTTCTTGCTTGTTTAAGTGGGTTTCTATAATATGTTGCACTTTTGCAATGATTAAATTAGAAAATTTCAATATTGATTTTTTTTATTTTTTAAAGTCCTAATTGATTCATATTGTTATAGGTAGCATATGTGTCAAGCAGCAATGCACATAATTCAATATTTCTATTAAAAAGTTGAAAAACAAATTTTGTATTCGTCATGGAGTTGACACGCGTCATGGAGTTGACATCATGCAGTTGATGCTCGAACGGAAAGTCTTCAGGCACAAACAAGAAGTATATCTAGTAACCATCAGTTTATTAAACTATTGAGGATGAAGAAATATTTGCTAGATTAAAAAAAAACAGCTCTAGCAAAATGTACAACTTCCTTTCTAAGAAGCTATAGATAGTGTACCGTAACATAAATCCTCTATCAGGTAATCCACGAACAGGCATATTAATCCTCGTCACTGTCAGCCTGAATGAGACGTACAGCTTCAGCCAAGTTGAACTTCCTTGTACAAACTCTTTGAGGACGAGTAGATGGACCAATGGCTCGGTTGTCTATTCTCTGCTTTTTATTTCGTGACTTCTTGTCTGTGGCTGAGTTTACTGCCACATTGCCGGTCGATGTTGTTGCTGTGACAACAGATGTGGTTGACAACTCAAGTGCAGATGTATTGTCTGTGGCTGAGTTTACTGCCACATTGCTGCCAAGAGAGCCGGTCGATGTTGTTGCAGTGACAACAGTTGTGGCTGACAACTCAAGTGCAGCTGTAGCGGAATCAACTTGCTCGCAGACTGGCATTTTGCAAGGTGGATACGCAAACTCTACAAGCCTTGCATCAAAGCAATTACATGTTAGAGGTCCCTCACAGAAACATGACAGATCACGAACTCGCAGTGTGGAATGTTTCTGCCAAATCAGCTGGTGAATCTTCATTGTGCCTGGCACGGTGTTAACTTTGTACAGGGAAAGGTAGTTGTCCACAGTTGAAATGTTGTCTTCTGTAATCAGAAAAAGTTTAACTTTGGTTCGATCACAAAGCAACTTATCTATAGTGTCTCAGCGTTCGTTATTTCTGAGCCATTGTTTATGGCACCATCTGCACAACGCTTTATCACTCCACCAATGGCATCATTTCCTTTTGTCTCTGCTTACCACTTTTTGGACCCATGATGCTGAAATGTACCACAACAAAACATCCGTCAATGTATATACATGTACCAAGTAGCGAAACAATTTGTGAAACTCACCCTAACTCTGACCCTAACCGACTCTCACGTTGCGGCAACGAGAGGGTCGGTTAGGGTCAGTGATTGTAGACATTACAATATTTTTTTCGGGTCGATTCTACACGTCTACCAAGAAAACATGTGGACCCAACTATAGCAGTTCTCGTCGACATTGGCCGATTGTGTGGGTGTTCAGAGATTCTCGAATTAAAAGACTGATACAGCTTCCAAACTTTATTAAAGGGACTTAAACAATATTGGATTGCTGCACAATGTTTGGAAAATTCCGCCTCCATGACAGTCTGTCACCGCCATGACACGGACATGATGCGGCCGTGTCAGGGAGGTGACTGTCAGTGAGGTGACAAATCGTTTCATTTTCAGTAAAATCTGCTAAACGCTAAATGGAGCAAGTTCGGCTATGTTAACAACACAAACAGGACTTTATCACTTCCATAAAAAACACATAACATTAAAAGTTTAACTTAAGTATTCCCGATTATTTGCGTCATTTTGTTGACTTCTATTTAACATACGCAGTGTGAAGATTATCTATTATTTTTGATAGTTTGTAAATTAAAGACAAGATTGGCCGCAATTGTTTATCAAAAGTAATGGTGGACACGAAATGACAAAATGCATGCTTTTAAATACTGTAAAGACTACTAACCGTTATAACTGACAGCGAATTCTGTTGGCGTCATGGCGGTGACAATTGCCTCTGGGACACAGAACTTTGCCTCATTAAACTTGAATTAAAATGTAACTATCAGCTGAAACATTATATTAAGCATGTTTTATACTTAAAACAATCCATAACTAATAACAAATAGCAAAGAATTGTGCATGCATAGCGCACAATTTAAAATATTTCGATTTTCCTGACTCTAGTGAGCAGGTGGGACAAAACAGGCTTAATGGGATTCTTCAACTTTGCAAGTTATAAAGTCATCGAAATAGTTAACTAACTAATTTTTTTCAAAAATATTTTGATGTTAATTTGGTTGTCTGAAACACAGCTAGGTAACGGATTAAAAATATGTTGCCAGAAATCCTTTGAAGAGTATTTTAATTGATCAGGACAGCAAAATGGATATATATTGTAGAATCCCTCTTAAACACTTACTGGCCTGTACATGTATACGCTACCTCGCCTGATCGGAACTCAACTGCCATGTGACGCATTATAGAATGACGCAATTTTATTGTGTGCACTGTTCAACAGAGGTAGGCAAAATACGGTCAGTGAGCCTTTACCCATTTTAACTAGGCCTATTCCTGTTTAGCAAAACTATGTCGCAACAGTTAAAAACTCCATGTAATCAGTGTATCGATCGTCCATTACAGCAAGTCAGCAACATGTTTATGGACAACGCTAATGACGCTACAATAGTGTTTGTGGAACAACGAGGGGTTGTCATAATACGGAATTAGCCATTATGCTAACAACGTAACACTATACAATGTATACATAGCTAATGACGCAACAATAGTGTTTGTAGAACAAAGAGAGAGATCGTCATAGCATGCAATCACCCATGTCCATAATTATATATAACAATACAACGCCAATGACGTAACAATAGTGGTGTTGGCCAATGAGATGACGTCATAATAGTATACAGAACTGTTGTCGTAGTGCTCAGCAACTGTTTTCCATGCATGACGAAGTCATTGACGCAACAACATTGCATAAAAAGGCGTCACCGTCACAATAATAAAGTCCAGAGAACAAATCGATGCTGAGCATCATCACGTCCAATAAAACTAGAGTCGTAAAAATAACAGGCTATTTTTAGACCAAAGAGATAATAATTACATGTACAGGGTGCGGCCAAAAAAATAACCCATTACGAAAATCGCGATTTCTCGAAAACCGCTGAATATTTTCTTACAAATATTTTCATTCTTATTCGTAACATATTTTTGCATATTATTTGAAAATTGTATGTCAGTATCTTTATATTTGTGATAATGACATCAGGCAGAAGAAAGAAATGCATTTTTTCAATTTAACACGGCATTCACAAAATGGGAAATCATAATTTTACATAAAGAAGCCTGCATTGCGCCATAATAAGGTTTTCTTCACCGATGAAAAGATCTTTTACATCAATCCACCAATTAATACTCAAAAGAACCGCGTCTGGGCGAAGAAGAAAACAGCCAATATCCATCCAATCCGCTTGTTGGTCGAGAGAGCCAAGTTCTTGCACAACATCATGGTTTCTGCAGGCGTCAGCTATGAGGGCAAAGGACGCTTGCATCCAGGGCCGGATTTAGGCATGGGCTACACGGGCTCCAGCCCAGGGGCCCCCACCACTTAGGGGCCCCCACCAGTTGCATTTTTATTTTTTTTATCCCTTAAGAGCGTACTCGATAAATTTTGATTGAGGAAGGGATCCTAAGGGTCTTGAGATCAGTGAGTAGCATGCCTCTGATTTGACCACTGAATATGCTCGTTAATCATGTTCACCAGCACCGCTCTAAGCGTGACATCTTCAGCAGCAGCTGCTGTTGACAGATTGTCGTCCTTTTAGCTCAAGCTCAGATGGCGTATACTGATGTAGGCAGATACAGTGTCAGAGGTGTTTCCCTCGACTTGGTCCACATGCCGCAGTCAGACAGATCGAGACCTCGTTCTCTGGTCAGCTCAGGACGATGACCTCCACGGCCCTCACCACGAGTATCGTGTTACGAAGACAGTGGGTATTTTGTCTTAGCTCAGCGTTCGGCTGGCACTTTGACCCTGAGTGCCCAATGCTCACATTTGTGGCAGCGCACAGCTGTTTACTGTCATTTCTATGCTGTCAAGAGTGGTTGAGACTGCAGTCCTATATAGAACTCTACGCTTATAATATACAGTGTTTATATATATATATATATATATATATATATATAATATACGCACGGTTTAACTAAGTAATTTCAACCAATAGACATGAACCGAATTTAAGATCAGTGCACTAGGCCAAATAGGCACAGAGCGGCTCTCAAAAGCACAAGTTCAGTAAAGAAAAAGGATCTCAAAATGAGAAAGTATATTATAGGCTACTTGCAAAGACAAGTCGTGTTACTTCAGGCAACAGCTCTAAGTAAATCTGCTGTCACCGTGGATGACAAAAGACTAGAATCAAACGAACTGCTCTACTAAAGGTTTGGTTTGTTTTCTTTCTAAGCTTAAATTGTGTAGGCCCCCTAGTGATGAAGAAATACTCAAGTTTGCGAAAAACCATGTACCAGTATAATGAGGATGACCTCGATGAATGCCCTCGCAATGAGCTAATGCAGTTTTATTATCTTGCCAAAATGTTTCAAGACGAGACACGAAGAACAGCCTCGGCATAAGTCAGAAGCAGTTCACGAACCAATATTATAAGCCTATAGTACCTTGACACAGGTGATGAAAGTTCATTTCCAAAATGTGGAAATAATGCTAACAATGTAGGCTACTTGGTGTTCATGGTCACACACTGTAGTGCTAGACGCTCATTTTCAAGGACAACGATAATTAAAAACAGGCTTGGCACAAGTATGACACACGAGTTACGTAGCCACCTTGGAGTGTTTAGCATTGATCGAGTGATATTCTACAGGCCTACCAACTGGATTTTAATCAGTTAATTTATGACTTTGCCAATAGAAAAATGCGCAAAGTCTCTACTGGACCCATAGGCGTAGGAGGCGAGGGTTCAGGGGACCGAGGGAGGCAAATGCCCCCCCTAAATTTCGGGCAAATGTGGTTTTCGGGCAAAAATTAAACTTCCGAAATGTCCGCCACGTCTATGACTGGGCCTACTCAAATTGAGATCTATGGGTCTACTGTGGCCTAACCAAGATATTTAACTGACTATATAGACTATAGCTACTTGGTTTTTTTCCCGGAGGTCTCTCTTATCACTATTTTTACTTTCTGTGTTTTTTCTGCATAGCCTACATGCAGTGATTTACAGCCTAGGCTACTAAAAACTGGATAAAAAGCTTCACGCTTATTCTTGAACATTGTATTTGAGAAATGATTTGATACCTAATAATACAATAGCAGCCACTATTTAAGAGCAAAACGATCATCTCAATTTGTCTTCATTTATAATTAGGTATTTAATTTTTTATCAGCAATCAGTCAACAATTTAAACATTTCTTTCAGCACCTTTGCTTGTGATTGATATGCTATGACTGTACACATGTACAGGGCTTGTCTCTGTCGGAGACGGTGCATCAAAAAGCAAAATACGTGTTGCAAAAAGGGCCCCACCTTAATGGGCGCCCATGGCCCCCACCACCCTAAATCCGGCCCTGCTTGCATCTCGTTGACGAGAAGGCCAAAGTCAATGCAAAGTACTACGTGGAGAATCTTTTGCCTAAGCTTTGTCGATGACAAAGTGATTTCTAAATTACAAAGTGATTTCTTGGGAAATCAGGTCACTTTTCAGCAAGATGGAGCGCCCGCTCACGGCGCCAAACTGGCCCAAGATTGGTTAACAAGTCACTGTCCGGATTTCATCGACAAGGATTCATGGCCGCAAAATTCCCCAGATATGAACCCACTCGACTATGCTGTCTGGGGTGCAATGCTTGAGACTTACAACAAACTTCCCACAAAGCCAAAGAACATTTCTGAACTGAAAACTACGCTGCAAATCATCTGGAATGACTTGCCACTTGAGACCATTCAGAAGTCTGTTCTGGGCTTTCGAAAATGTCTGCATGCTTGCGTAAAAGCAAACGGTGGTCACTTCGAACATTCAATGTACAAAACTGAACAGTTTGGCCTAATCTTGTCAATAAGAATAAGTAACCTTGCGCTTTGTTACATTTCTGTTTGTGTCGCTACTTTGTTACTTATTGCTGTCACTAAATGTCTGTTGAAACAAAAATAGCATCGTTTCACTTTAGGGTTGCACCATTTTGGTGTTCATGAATCGAATTTCATCATATTTAGCCAAGTTGTATCTAGATATGTGTCAAATAGACTGGCGAAGTTTTATAACAAAATATTTAGCAGTTTTTGAGAAATCGCGATTTTCGTAATGGGGTATTTTTTCGGCCACACCCTGTATATGTATGTAGTCACAATAAAATGCCCATAGCACTAAGCCAATATAGGCTATCACTTCAAGTGTCCTTTCGTTGTGATTCTGTGGGGCAGGACACCACGTTTTTTTAACATGAGCAGGGTCACCATTATTTTAGTTGTTTATTCGGCCCTGTGCGGGCCCCTCAAACCTGCGGGCCCGTGTGCTCCAGCACTCTTAGCACCCATGCACTTTAATGCGGGCCTGCGTAATCGTAAAATCGGATTTGTTGCAACTTACAACGCCCCAAAAGCGAAATCACGGGAACCAGCTAATTGGTAATGATATCGATAGATTAATTTTAATATTATGAGTGACGCTCCATTCAGATCAGAGGAAGACCTGCTTAAATGCACTGAACTGATTTTTGTCAAGGCAGAAAGCAAGCTTAAATTCCGAGTCCTTTCAAGACTTGACGCTATAATACAACGACTTAGGCTATAGGCCTACTGGAGATTTCAGACGCAATATTGTCGCTCTGATGCTTAAGCTGATGCTTACGATGTCATCGAGTTATTTGATTGCTTCTCCTCTACGTAACCCACTACCAATTCGTCTACACAGCCATTGCTAATTTCGTTCAAAGTATATTTCCAATTCCAGTTGTAATTTGTTGCAATTCCCTAGATATTATTTTCGTGTAGGTCAACAGACTACAGTTAGAAGCTATTGACCGCCATGTGAGTCTTTAGACTAGCGACCTCTCACGAATAACGCAAGAAATATTTGGGTCCGTATAATACCGCTATGTATACGACGCTCAGTTGTTGGTTCATTCAGTTGTATAGGTCGCCCCTAGCGAATGAGAGAAAAACTATCGGGCGAACATTTGAACCGCTGGTTCCATTGGTGACTGATCAGAGAACAAAAATCTAAAACTTCCAGAGACGATTGATTGATCTTGTTTAGGTATACCATGGACTTATCCAGGACATCCAGTCCATCATTGTACCCGTTAGAATTTAGTTTTAGTTTTTTTAGTTCGAGGGGCACAGGCACCAGTGGCGGCGCTAGAGGGGAGCTAGGGGGCTAAGCCCCCCTTAAAAAAGCCCATCCGGTTTTTTGCATGTAAAACTGGAATATTTCTACGATTTTCGACGGGATGACTAAAAAAAGGTCGTCAGAAATGTTGGCGGTTGAAAATGGAAAATTTCCTCCACGAGGATTCAGACCCCCCAAACTGAAATCCTGGCGCTGCCGCTGACAAGCGCCTCAACGTTTTCATTTGATAGCGGACTTATGCCTTAATAGACTATAACGAAGAAGAAATGAAAGGCAGAGAGCGCAGCGAGCTAAACAACTGGAGAGAAGCTTCCGAAAAACCGGATGACGACAGAAGAAAAGGTAAATAAGAAATATCGGCAACACTAACATGGAATCAATATGTCAAATATGTCAAATATGTCAAATAGCCTATGTCAAATGTGTCAAAACTCCAAAAGGTTCACACTTCGTTGGCAAAAGACGTCATTAATACGTCAATGCATGAACATATAGGCCTATTCTTACATTCCTGAATGAATGACTGAATGAATGACTGAATGAATGAATGACTGAATGAATGACTGAATGACTGACAGACTGACAACTGACTGACTGAGTGACTGAGTGACTGAGTGACTGACTGACTGACTGAATGAATGAATGAATGAATGAATGAATGAATGAATGAATGAATGCGTATGAATGAATGGTCCTTGCATTGGCCTCCTGCTCAACAAAAATGTCTGTCCAAAAATTGAAATCCGTGGTTGAGAAAATATTAAACGGTGACCAACCACAATAATTTATGCCTTAAACCAGTCCTTACTTGCAGTGTTTATTTTTCAATTAAGCCATCTGATAATTAATCGTCTGGACCTATAGCTAACACTCGTTCAGTTCCTTTTCGAGCACCAGCTTCTTCCGTTGCTAACGACTAGGATGATAATTGTAAAACTCTCCATTCTGCCAAGTCTGCTCAGCCGCCTTTGTCATGATTATTATTATCGCTCTCAGCAAAACACTAGTCTTGCTTTTTTTTAGTCTCTTTATGATTCTCCGTTGGCTGCCTCTCATACTTACTTCGGGAATTGATTGATAATTATATTGACTGATATTAAGATTGATTGGTTGACTGATTGGTTACAGCGCGCCATCTGTTGCTGCTTTTTTGCATTGTGCAACGGCGCTATATAAATTTTGGTTACAACTACTGAAATAATGTGTATGCGGTCCCAAAATTAATGTATTGTAGCCCATAGTCAGAGTTACATTAAATGGTCCGAAAAAATTGCCACCGTACACATAGAAGATCTGAATCTTAAAAACTCAATTCATTTCGCTTGGCACCCGCCAGCAGCTGACAAAGCTAGATATGACAACCATTGCTGATGCCTTTCCTGATTTTGTCTTCTCAACCAGAGTCCGTGACCTTGGTGTTACTCTGGAGTTTGGACCAAGAGCTCACTTTTGCTCCACAAATTCACTCACTCAGCCGTGCATGTTATTATTAACTGCTTCAACTACGCACTGTTGATCGCTCGCTTACTCCTACTGCTGCTGCAACCCTTGTCCATTCTTTTGTTACCACCAGACTTGACTATACTGCTGCTCTCTCTAAGCTGACCTACCAATTGCCCGTCTGAGTTTCCTTGATCGCAGCCAGTTACAAATAAGAAAATTTCTTCTTTGTAACTGGCTGCGGTCAACTGGGTGGAAGTCAGAAAGAGGGGCAATGGTCGAGTATCTGTAAAGTACTCGAGAAATGTAATTTCTTTCGTCCTTAATCGTTAGTTCAAAACTGTGAGGACGATGACGAAGATTGTACGGCCTCTGGATTTTCAGTGGGAAAATGTATTTTAAGTGTAATTATTGTTTGAGAAATCGTAAAGAGAGATGACATTTAAGAACTGAGATGAACGACGACATGTGATAAGCAAAACAGGTTGGGGTAGGGGAGGCTACTGTCCACAGCGAAAGAGAAGCTGACGATGGTTATGATTAGTGGACCAATGCATCGAAAACAGTCCTTGAAAGGTCATCATACGCCTAGGGGTAAGATCTCAGGCAGATTGCTTGTTATATAGGGTAAAACGAAATGATGAGATTGCGAATTTCAGTTAATTTGTTTGACAAAGGTACCGTAATAAGCCAGCAACCTGCATGGGAAGAGTTTTGGGAATGGGAACGATGTTCCATAGCAGGAAGGAAAGGGAATCTGAAGAGAAGAACGAAGATCTTGTCGGCAGGGCAGTGCTTTTTTTAGCGTGCAGCTGTACACAAAATGTGCAGTTCTAAATGGATCTGTGCAGTTGTAGAAGCAATTCTGTGCAGTAAAATCTAGTGAAAAAGGACATTAATTGTCCTGCGAGTGGAAGTAATCTACCATGGAGGATGGGAAGGCAAAGAAAGGGTTTGTGCACATGGGCGCCGACTCTGCGAGGCCCGTGAGTGCTCAGCACCACCAAAAATTGACCATGCGAGGCCCGCCTATGCATGGGCACCACCAGAAATCAGCCAACAATATATGCTTTTTACGATATTATATCTCTGGTGGCATTGCTTATCTATGAAAATCATTGCGTCTTTTACATAATTTCTTCCATCTCAGTTAGTCTACCTTACTATTACTCCAGTTTTGTCCCGTCCGGTAGTCTAAACTCCTTACGAATACGAGGAAAACCTCGAAATCCTGCTCATTCGATCCGCTTTAGTCGTTTTTTTATCACGGACGAAGGCGACGATTTGAATGACTTTCTTTTTATTGTACATGCTAGGCTATATAATGATCCTCACTGCGCGAGAATCACCTCCCAGCATCACAAAAGTTGGATATGTTTTTGTCTGCGTCAATTATCAAATCAGCCTTGACTAAATTGTCTGAGAAAACTATTTGAAAAACTGTCTTCCACAATGTTATTATTGGCTCAATAAATAGTGGTTAATGTAGACAGAATGTTTTGATTTCTTGTGCAAAATTTGAGTCTGTTGAGTGTTGATCTAATTAGTGGAGAGTGCTCCAAGATGCACATGCTAACGAAGATTGTACTTTTCTTCTGTGTGGATTCCAAGAGAAGTATATGTTGACCCAAAGAGTGATCACAATTTTTAAGCAATTGGGAAGAACATTTATTGAAGTCTTAAATCATAATCTTTAAACAATGAAATAATGGGAAATCTGTATGAGACAGCTTAAAATTTCACTATTTCATGTTGTGTGGAAATTTCCTTGAATAATGGCAAGGATGCTTTTCAAGTCTTAAACCACGACAATTTCGTAAAAATGACAGCCTAAGATGTGGCATCACAGTGTGGCAAGAAAAAAATTCGAAAATGGTTAGGAGCACATCCCCTTCCCAAGCCCTTCGGCACTTCCCTGCTCGGCGATCGTCCTTTCACCGCGAGTTCGTCCCCTAAAACCATGAACTAGTCTCCGCCTATCAACAGAAGTAATTTTGATAACTCTTCTATTAAAAAAGGCCCCAAAAAATTTCCGCGCTCACGCGCGGATTTCTTTCACACGCGTTTGGGCACTCACACTCTTCGGGTCAACTCGGCGCCTATGTTTGTGCAGTTCTAAAAATTCCTTAAAAGCAGCACTGCAGCAGGGAATGACTCTGATAAGAAGATATATGCATGTATAATATTTATATGTATCATTTGTCGAGGTGTGATATTTAATTAAATACCTGCTATATAGTAATCTCAGATGGATTTCAGACGAGGCGAGATGCATGCGTAATTTCGTATAGATTTGGTTACATGTTTTGATGTCGTAATTAGATGCAGAATGAATGGAGAAATAGGTCGACGAAAGGACGTGAGCACGAAAGAGGAAAGTAGAAGGACAAAAGGCAAATAGAAGAAGGCTACAAGAGATAGAGAGATACAGAGAGAGACACACAGATACGTAGCCACAGACACATACAGAGAAGGAGAGAGAGAGAGAGAGAAAGAGAGAGAGAGAGAGAGAGAGAGAGAGAGAGAGAGAGAGAGAGAGAGAGAGAGAGAGAGAGAGAGAGAGAGATAAAGAGAGAAAAATGAGAGAAGCAGAGAAACAGAGAAATTGAGAGACTGTCTGTCTCTCAATTTCTAGACATAGACAGACAGAGAGACGTAGAGAGACAGAGAGAGACAGAGACAGATTAGTGGACCAAACAGAGACGAACAGACAGACTATAGACAGTACGAGAGAGAGAGAGAGAGAGAGAGAGAGAGAGAGAGAGAGAGAGACAGAGACAGAGACAGAGACAGAGACAGAGACAGTCAGACAGGGACAGTGAGAGAGACAGAGAGACATAGACAGACAAAGACAGAGATAGACAAACAGAGGCAGACAATGACCGAACGGAGAACACTGCCATTTGAGAAAATAACGACATACATGTATGCGGTGCAGATTAGGTCCCCGGAGGGGGGTCGTTTTTTGCAAGCGCTGTCTTCTTTCTTCGACCAGATTCCGTTGCGATTTCCCAGACGTCACCATTTGAACCGGTCTATGGGAATCGAAATTATTTCGAACGGCAACTCGAAGCAATTTAGAAACTCTTCACGGTGACAAATAGACCTAATTCTGGTCTGCCAAGTTAAAAAGCCATTTCTACGTGACTGACGAGTAGCTGAACAACCATGCCAACCATCATCATCGTCATCATCATCGTCGTCGTCATCATCACCAATAATAACACTACAGCCATCACGGTCTTCTTAGCTATCGTCCCATCATAATTATGCAAAGGGCCGGATATTAAGGCATGTTCAACATGGTCGGCCGAACAGGGGTCCCCACACTTTAACCAGCATCGAGTTTTCGCTATTGTGGGTCCCTCAATGTAGACCCTATATTCAGGATTCCGGTGGAGGTATTCTCCTGCATCTTTTCGCTGCTTGAAGACCTTTCTCTTTTCACGGGCATGTCACGCCGAGAGCGCTTCTGAATAGTTCTGCTGTGAGAAGTGCTTCACAAATGATCATATTATTAGACTAGATCATATGAATATATATATATACACCCTTACAAATGTATGTATGCGTATCATGCACATACACCTATCTACGCCTCTGAGTAGGCTCCTTGAAGAGGCGCTATATAAATTCTCGGGATGAATGACTGGGTGAATGGGACACCAAGCAGCATCCGGAATATATATATATAATTATGTATATGGGAATATATAGGATATATATACTTGCTGAATGGATATAATAGGCTAATCACGTTTGACCTTCTTTCACCTTTAGACTCGACTCGGATATATATAGAGCCTATATAGTATATATAACATGTATATATTTTTGTAGCACATGATTTATTATTTATGCCGCGCCCATTTCACTCTTTAACGCCTAATCCATTCACACCGTCGCAGATCTGCTGTGTTTTACAGACTGACACGCACGCAACCCGTCACTACGAACGCACATGTCTATGTATATGTATATGTAATATACATGTATGTATATGTAGACGATCCTATGCATGCATGCAAGCTTGTATTCATGCATGTATATTTGTATGTATTGCGGTATATATATATATATGTATACTGTACATGCGCGGTGTGCCGTGTACATATAGGCTACGTGTTCAGAATATATAATATATAATAAAATATGTATAATATATATATTGGACCTATGTGAGTTCATATGCATGCATGTACAGTACACATGTATGCATGCATGAGCAAGTCCTTCACTCGCAATTGCTCGAGCGTTTTGGCGTGAAACTCCAACGCAGTGTCCGCGCTGTAGTCAGGAGCACATCTGAGTAGATTGGTTGAAGGGGTGCCATAGCAAATGCGAGAAATAAATAATCATGAAAAATTCGTCAGCCTGTACAGTAGCCTATAGGCGTGCATAAGTGTACAAAAAAATGACAATTTATACACTATATACAATGCATCATTTACAACAAAGAGTCCCGACATTTAAGTAAGTTCAAGCATCAATCATTTATCCATTCATCCACCGACTGATTAGCAGGCCAACTGATTAGTAGGCCAACTGATTAGTAGGCCAACTGATTAGTAGGTCAATTAATTAGTAGGCCAACTGATTAGTAGGCCAACTGATTAGTAGGTCAATTGATTAGTAGGCCAACTGATTAGTAGACCAACTGATTAGTAGGCCAACTGATTAGTATAGGCCAACTGATTAGTAGGCCAACTGATTAGTAGACCAACTGATTAGTAGGCCAACTGATTAGTATAGGCCAACTGATTAGTAGGCCAACTGACGCTGGTTTTACAAGGAATTGGATTTTTAGAACGAGGCACATGCACCATGGAAACCCGAATCGGAAGAGCTACCTTGATGCACGGAAGAGCCGTGCATCAGGGCGCATCCATGGAAAATGGCGGAAGATTGACCGGACGAGACGCCGGGTCGTCTGCTCTTGTTAAGCAGCCAATAGAATAGCATGACAAATTGACAAGCATCGATTCTTATGAGGAGCTTCTGCAGGGAAGGAGGAAATCAGAGTTCCCGTCGTTCTGAGCAGTGGATACATCTGATGCTGCATTGATCAATTATGCAAGTCATCACACGTCATTCCGTCAAATAAATTGGTCTGTTGAACTTTCTGACCTCGTCAGTCCCATCGAATCGTTATGCTGTCGATTTCTGTCGACATATATCACCAAGTGTGTGTGTGTGCGTGCGTGCGTGCGTGCGTGCGTGCGTGCGTGTGCGTGCGTGTGTGTGTGTGTGTGTGTGTGTGTGTGTGTGTGTGTGTGTGTGTGTGTTGACAGGGAATTGACAAGAGGAGGAGGAAGAGGAGGAGGATAAGTAGGAAAGTAGGAGGAGGAGGAGGAAGAGGAATTGACAATATCTTCTCGATATGACGAAAATGACTTCAGTGGAAGCGCAGAATATTCGCGACTTATTTATTCATGTGTATTGGGACAATGTATCCGTATTCTGTGTGTTCGGAATGAGGGAGGAGACGGATGAGCCACAGAAGACGGGAGCTGAGAAATGAACGGAAGAGGGGTCTATAGGAAGAAGTAGAGGAAGAAAGAGAGACTGCTCATGTGGCTGATATGTCCCTCTGGCATCTGCGGAGTAGGTCCTGCCGCTCTGGAGAAAACGTACCACTGATGGAATGGCAGCGCAGATGGTGGATGAGTAGGAAAAAAAGGAGGAGGAGGAGGAGGAAGAGGAGGAGGAAGAGGAGGAGGAAGAGGAGGAGGATAAGTAGGAAAGTAGGAGGAGGAGGAGGAAGAGGAGTGGGAGAAGATGCTGCGTTGGCGGTAGTTCCAAATGTCTTATACTGCAGTGGTTGTTGCTCTCGCTGCCACTACTACAACTGGGCCTACTGCTATTGTTACTACTGCTATTGCTACTCCTACAACTACTGCTATTGCTACTACTACTCTATAGTCACGATTTAGATGCCGACTTACTAGATGGTTCCCTCGTGCGTCTGGTGAATAGCGATTGCCGCAAATTAGAAGACGCATATACTAACTAGTCGCAACGCAGCGCTTAGTCAGTAGGCCTATGCGTAAGCTAAGATAACGTCGTGAGTACGGTCCCAGATGGTTGTACCGTGAGGTAGAAGGCCATTATAACTATAACGTGTAACTATGTACGTGTATTATAACTATCTTGTATAGCCTACATGTATGAATGTATTCTTCGTTTTCGACAATGTTAATGTGACATCTTAGTTTGTCCTTCGCGTGCAATCATCGCCCTCTGACTCTCCCGACGTATATATATTCACACTGAAGCATTTGGACGACGAGTATGTCTTGCTAAAAGCCACTGCATGGGGAAGCTAATGCAGTCCGCAGTTCGAGTGATAGAATGACGTTCGCGTAAGGAAATCTTTCTTACAAATGCCCTTGAATTAGTCTCAGCTAAGCACCAGCGCACGGTAACTGAACCTATTAATATAACAGGAACAGCAGTAACAGTGGCAGCTGCAGTGATAGTTGTCCTGTTTGAAATACTTTGATGAATTTTGTCTATTGTACGCAAATATCAATTTCCTTTAAGCCTGAAAGATTTGATTTTGAAATTCTTACTTCTCGAAAAGATATTGGCAAAAAACCTTAGGGGTCTTTTGACCCACCCTGTGCATTAAATTTTGTCGTATAAAATGTGTAAATATATGCGTGTGTGTCACAGCGTGTGTATGAACGCGACACTGCGTGTGCGTGTGTGTGTCCATGAGTGCGTGTGCGTACATGAAATAATGTCTATCATCACAGTCTATGCATTTCGAGCTTCATTGATAAAACACGTATGCATAATTATTATTAGCTGACTAAGGTTACCTTCAGTGAAAATTATGACGGATCTGTGCATTATAATTACGCCGACTAATACTATTGATCAGACTAAAGCAAGTCTACACACGCGAGAACCTAATTGGTTCAAGACGATCTCCCTCACATAACAATATATGAATTCGTGTGCGCGCATTTATGCCTCTGCGACACTTTACACGCATAATACGCGCGCACACGAACACACATGCGCATCTCTCACTTCACCACACGCACGCACACACACACACACACACACACAATTATACATATGAGTGTGTGTTTGTGTATTGTGTGTGTTGGTTTGCGTGGGTGTGGGTGTGCGCGAGAGTATGTGTGTGTAAGTGTGCGTTTGTGTGCTGTGCTTGTGTGTGTATTTGCGTTGGTTGGTGTGGTGTATAGGCCTAGGTGTGCGTGAGTAGGTGTGTGCATGTGTGTATGTGTTTGTGTATATGTGTGTTATAGCGTGTGTGAGCGTGTGTATATATATATGTGTGTGTGTGCGTGCGCGTGCGTGTGTGTGTGTGTGTGTATTTTTATAGACTCTATTATATTCTATTTGATTCTACTCGATCAAACAGAGTTTTAGATTGTGCTCCCCTTCTGCAAGTTCTGCCATTCCTGTTCTGGGCGTTTATCTATTCTATGTAATAGATCTATGTTGATTGTATTGTATAATGTACAATGTACATGCTTAACTTCAATTTTCAGCCATGAACACCTTATAAAAACGCAAAGATAGACAGAACAGCAGCCACATGAAATACGAGAAAATGAGGAATAGAAAAACACAGATCACTAATTGTAGTCCACACCTGCTGCCACGGTCTGTTGACAGGATGGGTCTCTTATATATATCTGATCAACTTCACACCTTATGCGTTTGTGCTAATGTAAGACGCTGAGTCGATGCATTGTACACCGTTGCGTCATGGACGGGCATCCATTAAAATAGGCTATAGTATACTGACCAGGCTGGGCACTGCTTAAAGAACTCCACCACTGTTCGTACTCTTACAGTGCCAGTCCCAAGCCTGGATAAAGGAGGAGGACGACTCTATTTTGTTATGATACAGTGTCGTTAAACAGCAACAGGCACTGCTTAAGTTCGCTCCAACATGTCAGCGACATACATGTATCAACGTATGTGTATATAGCCAACCATCCCACCACTATGCACATGATAATTATGCACTGTTTGATCACAAATTGTGCAGTACTTAGCATAAGATAATTGTATGTAGCCATGCGCAAGAGAAAATTGTGACATCATCAGTGAAAAGCAAGAAGGACTTGAACAGCTGCAGACATGTCTCAAAAGACAGCGTAGGCCTATATAAGACTTTCAATCTAAAGGAGTTGGGTTTTAGAGTCGTTGCAAATCTGCTAAACTATACAGGCCTAAGTGAAGTGCTGGTGAAATGCTCTTCCAAATTGTCACAGGAAAACAGACGCAGGATAAAGAAGCCATTGAGAGAAAAAAAATTATTAAAAAAACTTTTCGTTTCTTTAAAGTTTGAGAGCATTTTTCTGAACCACTTACAAACAACCTTTGAGTACTTACTCACCGATGATGACAATTGAGGCATATTAATAGGCCTACTTAAATCAACTCCTCACCGTCTTTGTGAATGAACCACGTCATTTCAATTTAATAAATTTAAATAGATTTGGTCAGCCATGAATGGCCATGTCTCCTTATAAACAGATGAGTTAGACATGTTTTAAACTAATTTTGGCAGGAAGAAAGCCAATTAAGAAAGCCGATCATCTTGAAAGGTCCCTATACATTATATGCGGTCTATGTGGTTCAAATATCGTAATTTGAAATAGATCTATCGCAATTTGAAATATATCGCAATTTGAAAAATCGCAATTTGAAATTTCACAGTTTGAAAAATCGCAATTTGCAATGTCACAATTTGAAATATAACATTTTGAAATAGAGCAATTTGAATCATCGTAATTTGAAATATAGCAATGAGCAAGTGATTTGAAGAACGTGGTCAGATCGCCATTAATCATCTTCACTAACACTTTCTCGGTTGGATAATTTCTTGTTTGTTATATAAGTACCACCGTGTTTTCATATCGTTTGTAGCATCGACCTGCAGTCTGCAGTCCTCGAGGAGCAGGACCAATAATCGAAGTGGGAGAGGGGGCCACATGCATGCACCCAAGAGAACCACAACCGCCTGGCTCCCACTAATTAGGCCATCAATCGAATACACGTTGCGGAAGAGAGGAGGCTATGCTGCTGCTGCTGCGGCTGCTGCTGCTGCTGCTGCTGCTGCTGCTGCTGCTGCTGGTAATGCCAAACAGTTGCTTTCGTTGTGTACAGCTGAACCACCAAGACTTATTGGACTGCAGTACTATTATGGTCGGCATGGTAAAAAAAACAGAACAGTGCGTCTAATCGCAGGTGATTTAATGGAGGGAGACATGCTGGTCACGTCGTTCCCCCATCTGAGTTTATTTGGTGAGAAGACAAGACCTGGGTGGGCGCCCAGATCCACCCTTATTTTGTAGCTGTGTGCACGTTTATAAACACGGATGGAAGCAGATCTGGATCGGACATAGTGTTCAGTCAACACAGGAATAGAATAAAAGGAACTAAAAATAAAAGGAACCGCCAGGCCTGATCAGAACTGACGGCAAAAGACCTGACGGGGCCACCCTCGTCCCATGGGCCAGAGGAAAATATGTCGCCTGGGATTTCACAGCCATCCACACTTGTGCGGTCTCCTACATACATCTTTCATCAACGGTACCTGGAGGAGCTGCGGAACATGCGGCGGATCGGAAATGCAACAAATATTCCACTCTTCCTGTCTCCCATGAGTTTGTGCCCATTGCTGTTGAATCGTTGGGCCCCATCAATCGCGCTGGTCGAGAGTTTTTGTTGGAGTTAGGCCGCCGTTGTGCCACTGTTTCCGGCGATCCAAGGGAGATTATCTACCTCTTCCAGAGGATTTCAATATGCACACAGCGATTCAACGCCGTTGCCTTTAGAGGAACATTTGCACCACACCCCGGAGACGAGAACAATGCACTCTACGCTTGAACACATTTCTGTTTTTTGATTTTTGTTTTAAGCTTGAGTGGTGTTTTAATAAAGGTTGAAATTATAGAAAACTAATATA
>OX457038.1:28305966-28323466 GCA_949752735.1 Lumbricus terrestris | reverse complement strand
CATCATGTATCGTCATCATATTGTCCGCAACGCAACGTCATCTTCATCATCGATTAAAATAGCAATTCGTGACCTCAAAGTTGAGTTGCATTATTAGTGAACTCGCCGACATCTTTGATATGCCAATGTGCCCCCATCTCCCCCCATTGACAGTCCTCTGTCACTCAGGACTGCCTCTCAGCGAAGACCATATATACTGAAGGCGGTTTTTGATCCATCCGATCAGTCTGGTCCCGAATCTCATTTCCTATAGATAAGTACTCTGATTATATCATGCGTGGCACTATTAATTCCAACATCAGAACAATATTTCCTCATGCATAAACAGCAATTCAACAGGTCTTTCGCGAAAATCAAGACAACCATTACTCATCAGACATTGCTCTACAATTTTTATTCCCCACATCCGTAACGAGACCGTATGCGAAGGCTATGAGGACAGCATCTCAACAAGAGGATGACAACCTTTCCATGCCTGAGAGGATCAATCATTCGTTTGCGGTTCGCTTCGTTATGACGTAATAACGCTGGTAGGATACGGAGTCGTCTGGTCAGCGTGCCACCATGAATGCAGAACGAAACGATCATGAAGGAGACAGGCAACGCCAATAGATTGCTCGGTCTGTGAATACACTCCTCATCCTCATCCTCATCATCTTCATCATCCTCATCCTCATCCTCAGCAATTTCGTCGCTGACTGAGATGCAAAGAGCGAGACACTCATCTCAAAGGATGGTGGAGACGGCTTTCAACCGCGGTGGCATGTAACCCCTCTCTCCCCTCACATCATGTCAGATCATATGTTTACGTGATGCCTTCATTCTATGAACAAGATTTCATCTCGCGCTTCATAAGTCTGTCTGTCTGTCTGTCTGTCTGTCTGTCTGTCTGTCTGTCTGTCTATCTTTCTCTGTCTCTCTCTCCACTTTTGGCTCTGTGTCATCGTCTTCACAGAGGATAAGTGCATATATTCATGTATGGACATTATATGCATTGTATGTACATATATGTATAATGTACGTATGAATGCATGTAGTACCATGTACATGTATGAATGAATTTATGCACCAGCATGCATGTATGTACGCATATACAACGTGTTTATGACTTTATGTACTTGAGCACGTAAGTAATGTAGGTCTATGTATGTACTACGTATGTACGTGCGTGTGTATGTATGCGCGCATGTCTGCATGTAGGTATTTATGTATGTACATGTATGCATGCAGGTATGTGTGTATGTAGATGTATAGGTGGATGGGTATTTATTTAGACCCATGCTTGTATATATGAGTGCCTGTATGTGTATGCGTTAATGCATAGATGCGAAACATAAATTGAAAGAAAACAAATTCTGGACTGTTTAGAAACAATAGAAATTGTAGAATGATAAACTAGTCCAAAAGCATTGTCATCGGATAACCGCCATTGAAAAGAAAACGACAATCCTAATAAACTTAACGAATTTCTGTAACATGTGGACCGACCCTAAAGAGTCTCGTTATACTGTAGTTCTTGATCTGTATAAACAACTCGTGAGCGACGTAGCGTGCATACGTATGCGATCATTGATAGTGTGCACATAAAAAATTAATATGCAATTGACGACGCACATGTACGTTTTCGTGTTTTTGTCTTCGGCGGATATTATGCTTCCTGTTTTCCGTTGTTTTCAAATACCCAAAGTTTCAGTCGCTGTCGGTTGAAGACTCTTTCGCTCCTTCGCTCTCTCTCTCTCTCTGTCTGTCTGTCTGTCTGTCTCTCTCTTTCAATATCTCTTTTTCTCTCTTTCACTCGTTCCCTCTTTCTCTTTCTCTAGGCCGATGACCCTACAAATCACTACAAGTGCCTCTGTAGTGGAACCGGTCGAAATTAACCGATACGTGAACAAGTCAAACCTCTCTCCTCCTTTTCCATATCCGTCTTTCTGTGTACATTGCCTGTTTGATGACCTGTCTGTCTGTCTCTTCCTACCAATCTATCTTCCACTGCCTCCCTACCTGTCTGTCATATGCCTCCCTCCCTCCCTCCTTCCCAATCTGCCTGTCATATGCCTGGCTGCCTGCATCCTCCTGAGGGCAAAGAACTGATGGAATATGAAAAGGAATTAACGAATAAACCGTTCCACGAAGAAGTAAATCAAGAGCACGTGCACGCTTGGAAATCGAAGGAGAAAGAAGACGAACATAGACGCATACGTGGACAGACACAGACACAGACAGACACAGACAGACAGACATATGACACTTTCGGCTGTGGATTTATAGCAGAAGGATAAAGACGAGTGCAGGGATGGGGACAGACGGTCGGACGGACGGACGGATGGATGGACGGGTGGAGAAGAGCATAGAGCGGAATAAATCCATTAGGGATCCTAATGTGACTAAAGCATTTCTTCTCCTCCCTCCATCTCTTCATCCATTTATCCCTGCCTCTAACACTCTCTGTCTCTGTCTTTGTCTCTGTTTGTCTGTATGCCTCTCTATATGTCTTTGTTTCTGTCTGTCTCTCTGTGTCTCTGTGTCACTCACTCTGTCTCTGTTTGTTTGTCTGTTTGTCTCTGTTTCTCTCCTGTCCTCTTTCTCCTTTCCCTCTTTCTCTTTCTCTGTCTTTCTTTCTCTCTCTCTCTCTCTCTCTCTCTCTCTCTCTCTCTCTCTGTCTCTTGTCTACTCTCTCTCCGTCTTTCTCTCTTTCTCTCTCTTGTCTACTCTCTCTCTCGTGCTCACTCGTCCAAATGCAGCCGTTCCTCTGACTAATGCTTTCTTGTATTTTTTGCAGTGTGTTGCAAAAGTCTTCCACTTCTCTTTCCACTACTCAACAGTCTGACGTCCAAGCGCTACATACAGTACGTTCGTGCGTTCATGCATGGCATATCTGCTTAAGTCACTATAAAATAATCGTCTACTCTCAATTGGATTGGTGCAGGCACATGCACCCTGAGACAGTGAGGACACAAAGAGCAGGTCTGGCATTAAAACCCTGTTTAAAAAAACAACTATTGCAGTGATAGAGTGTGGTGGTAACCTATTACCTATACGCTGAGCCAAGTAACTGTTTCTGTTTTTCTGCAAATGTCCACTGTAGAATGTTGACCAACAACCGCAACAAGGAATTATGAGACAACTGATTATGTATACTACCGATATTGCAGTACTCCTAATGCTGATGATATCGCAACTACTATGACCATTACAGTACCAAACAGATTATACACATGCACGCTCACCTAGCTTACACATAATGTGCATGCGTGGGCTACGCCGCTACAATACACAGCAGCCATATAATGCTTCATCCAGATTTCATGAGAGACTCCGCACACGTCATCTGTAAATTGCGTTGGTTGGACTACATCCGCGTTGGCGTGCATCGTTGGTGGCTCTTCTAAATTATAAGTAATTATTACTGGGCATTGTTTTGCTAGACAATGACGTATCTGCTCCTAATCACTTACAGCAGCGTATGAATCAGTACAGGTAGCGCTTTTGTACGGGACTCAAAAGGCGCATTAGTAATGTTCAGTCATACATAAATATGTACATCTACACTTACATGTATACGCATGTACGTACGTGGCACGCGCGCGCACGCACACACATGTGCACATACATACATACATACATACATACATACACACACATACATACATACATGCATGCATGCATGTATGCATGCATACATACATACATACATACATACATACATACATGCATACATGCATACATGCATACATGCATACATGCATACATACGCACGCACGCACGCACACACACACATACATACATACATACATACATACATACATACATACATACATACATACATACATACATACATACATACATACATACATACATACATACATACATACATACATACATACATGCATGCATGCATGCATGCATGCATATATGCATACATATATGCATGCATACATACATACATACATACATACACACATACATGCATACATACATAGTTACATAGATATTGTTAGTATATGTTACATATGATCTTACTATACACGAACAAAGGGGCATATTATATGAATATGATGATGATGATGATGTCCACGACAATGACGACGACAATGACTATGACGACGATCATGATTATGACGATGACGACGACGACGACGATGACGACGACGACGACGATGGTGATGGCGATGATGATGATGATGATGACGATGACGACGACGACGACGACGACGACGACGACGACGACGACGACGATGGTGATTTGCGACGCTGATAAATTCTGATGAAAGTCAACTTTAAGCTTATTTTTCAGGCCTCTTCATCTGCACAGAGCCTAGAGGTATAGAGGAAGTAACTAGAAATCTTTCATCCGATCGAATGGTTGGTTATTCACTGTCCGTTAGAAGAAGAACGGAATATAATAATTGAGAGCCACGTGACAGTCGTGTCTCTTATCTGACATCGCTCGTCTCATAATTACCTCAAACGAATTTGCGAATCATGCAAGTAGGCTATAGACCAGCGGTTCCAAACCCGTGGCCCGCGGGTCAAAAGTGGCCCGCCAGGCCTCTGAAAATGGCCCGCCAGACCTCAGAAAATGGTCCTCATCTCTCAAAGAATTATCAAAAATATATGAAAAAATTAACAATTTGGACAGGATAGAACACATCATTATTTTCTATTACGAAATGTGTTATTTTAACGTCGATAAATAACATCATATTTTGAATAAATTATAACAACTTTAAATGCGTTTAGTCAATACAATTTTAACCTTGTGGCCCCCTAATGTCCTTCAACTAAGAAAAAGTGGCCCTCGTATCCTCCAACATAGAAAAAGTGGCCCTCAAGTCAAAAAAGGTTGGGAACCACTGCTATAGACAGATCAGATATAGACAGATCAGAGAGAGAGAGAGAAGTGTTGTAGCCTATGTGGGCGTGAGTTGCATGCGCTTGCTTTGCAGATGACGGCAAACAAACGATGCTTATGATAAGGTAAATAAATCTCTGCTCTGCAAACATCCATTTTAATCGCGTGAAAAACAAACGCCAGCCCGCCCTCCTTCCATCTCTTCCTCTCTCCCTCCCTTTCTTTCCGACGCTGTTTAATGACACAGTAGCCTATCAGTCAACGGCGCTAAACATTTTTGAGCAAAAGACATGCTCAATGTTCTTACAGTCTGCGCAATAACCGTCACGGACGAGGTTCAGAGGGGAGGCTCAAAAAAGAGGCTGATATGGGAGGCTCAAAGGTGAGACTCAAAAGGAAGGTTCAAAAGTAGGGTTCAAAGGAGGACTCAAAGAGGAAGCTCGAAGGTTCAAAGGGGAAGCTCAAAGAAGATACTCAAAGGGGCTCAAGGGGAAGGCTCAAAAGTAGGGTTCAAAGAAAAGGTTCAAAGAAGAGGCTCAAAGAGGATGCTCAAAAGGAAGGCTCAAAGGTGAGACTCAAAAGGGAGGCTCAAAGGGGAGGCCAAAAGTGGAGACAAAGAAGAGGTTCGAAGTGAAGGCTCAAAGGAAAACACAAAGGGAAGGTCCAAAGGGAAGGATCAAAGGGAATGCTCAGAGGGAAGATTCAAATGGGAGGCTCAAAGGGAGGCTCAAAGAGGAGGCTCAACCAACCCTCCGTGTAAGTCGAGAGCCTTAAGTTCACCAGGCTACCACCCACCAAGTCCTCCTATGGCTGCTTGTTGTCAAAATGCATGAAACGTCAAAATAGATGAAGTGAAAAGGTGTCGAAGTCGTAATACGCGAGAAAAGCTGAATCTAAATCCTATAAGTCTGAGAAGAAAAGTCAAGCTCAAAACCAGATGCGAGCACGCTTATAAAGATAAGGCAGGCAGGCAGGCAGGCAGGCAGGCAGGCAGGCACACAGGCAGGCAGAGGGGAAGGTAGGCAGGCAGACACGTAGGCAGGCAGGCAGACAGGCAGGAAAGCACGCAGACAGACAGGAAGCCAGGTAGGCAGGCAGACAAACAGGCAGACAGACACGCAGACAGGCAGGCAGCCAGGTAGGCAGGCAGACAAACAGGCAGACAGACACACAGGCAGGCAGGCATGCAGGCAGGCAGAGAGTTAGTATAAAGCGGGCACATAATTATTAGAGATGCTTCGTCTGTAATGGGACGAACATAATTGGCTTAGACGAATAGACGAGCGATGGTTGAGTGTTCGGCTATTTTCGCAACACTGACCTACGTCATCGTGTCGTCAACGTATCGATCAGTTCACTCTGACGACGACAGAGGCAGAGGCGGCGGTAGCGGCGGTCGGTGCGTGGGCGCAAGAGGGGGGACCTCAGGGACGCAGGAAGGGATGTGCCCCAGGGGCGCCGTCGATGCACCGCCGACCGGCCGATGTATATGTAACACCTGCCAAAATCACTCTATGCATTCTTCGTCCGTTTTAGTCGATGCTCCGTTTCTCTTGTTTTCATTTTGCTCTTTCTATTGTGTCGTTTCTATTGTGTCGTTTCGATTGTGTCGTTTCTATTGTGTCGTCTTCTGTGTTGATTAGAAATATCATGCTTGCGCTATGGCTGCCCTGTTAAAGGAACCTTAGGTGAATTCCTTAACCATTGTCTCTCAAATTGTATATTTTGTCTATACGACGTGTAAAATGAATGGAAACGGTGGAAATAAACTTAATTGATTGGTTGGTTGGTTGATTGATTGATTGATTCTATCTTCGATCCTTTTGCAAGTACATGTATATCATTCATTTAGCACCCGTATTTATAATTCTTTCGTGCGTTCATTCATTCATTCTTGGATTTTTTTTTAAATTATAGCGCCTCTTCAGATATCGTAAGCATATCGGTATATTATGATGTCATATGCTGCTGCAATGAATAATTACGTCAGCTAGAAAAATAATAACAGAGTAAGTTGAAACTGAAAGAGTCACCAGTAGTGGGCTGTCGCACACGTGTAGAACCAACCAACTGGTTCCAGTTGGCAGCTGACATGTGAGCATTGTTCTTTGGAAACTATTGTTCTTTGGAACTGAGTGATTTTCTTGAAGTTTCATTAATATTACTTGTAATTTAACTCTACTTTAACTAGGCCTATGCATTTCTTCCCTAATTACTAATCCTACAATGACTCCTATGCAATTGCCCAATAAGTTTGAGATGATGTCTCTCAAAGGGCGCTATATAATTGCCTTGTTCCGCACATTCAGACATACAGACTAACTAGCCTAAGGGCTTTGTTAATTAACAAACTTTGTTTCATCGCTTCTTTTGCAAATGTGGTAATTAATTCATCTCATCAACTTATTATCGCCTGTCTATATTTTTGTCTATTGTAGTTTTCTTTTACCATATTTCCCATCTAATTGTTCTTCTATTGTTTTTCTATTTTGCATCAAATTTCTAACCCTTTCTCTGTTCCAGTCTTCAGTCTCAGATTTCATCTTTTCCCTTCCAACACTGCAGGTGCATATGCACGCCATCTCTTTCCTTAAATTACTTAATTGATCTGTCCATCTCTGTCTTTCCACTTGTTCGTCCATGTCGACTGTTCTCTGCATGCTTTCCTCTCCTCCCTATCCAATACCAGGTTTTCCAGTCTCGAGTCTCTTCTTCGTCTGCTCTTTCCTTCAGTCTCTTCCCTATTCCAGTCGCTCTTAGTATGTACATGTACCGTGGTTGGGTCGGGAGCGCTTCTGAGTAGATACTCTTGAAGAAGCGTTATATAAGTGTTTGAAATGAATGAATGAATGCATGGTGTCTTAAACTTAAATGCGCGTTGGAATTGCTGCGTTACATGTGTAACAACACTGCCATTTAAAAGATGATTAGTGTCGCCACGCCATTTAGGTCCCCGTGAAAGAACCGTGCTATAGCCCGAGATTTTGAATCTCTGAAATAGCCACATTCGGGAAGCGAACCGCGACCCGCACGCTCTCTTTCACAGAGTCGCGTATACAGACGCGCGACCAAGCGCTCTTATATATACCGATGTAGCTATAAGCGAGCCAGTACCGGAATTGCTGCATCCATTAAAGATAATTTATATCGTCCCAGTGATGAGCCATAATAATAATCCAAAGATTATTGACATTGCATCACGACAATCACAACGAAAACCAACTTAATTCGTAATAAGCAACCGGTGGGTGAGGGTGACGCTTTGTCTGCTATAAAGAAATCTCGCTTTTTCCACTGGAACACGGGACGATTATGTGCCACGGAATTTTCCGAGGCTCGAATGTATAGCCTATAGAAGCGTTCAGTCAAAATTTGCAAATTACTCTAAAATGCGACCAAACAGGAGAAAAACTTCTTCACCCGATCAATGCTGGGAAATAGGCCTATACTAAATTATTTTGAAGATTAGAAGACTAGAAAAATATAGGCTACGCAGAAAACTATATAGACCTAGACCTATTAATAGTTATGAACAAAGCAATAGGGTGAAATGCAAGCTATAGGTCCATATAATATTTTATATATATACGACTATTTAGTTATGGAGAGATTTTCCTTAGCATAGCCTACCTGGACAAGTCCGAGGCATTGCCATATCCGAGTACGCTGGGTACTGAAAGGCAGGACTGCGATGTACACGAAGATGGCGTCTCTTCCGGTACAGCGAGTAGGCCACATTTATCGCCGGAAGTGGGCAGCTCTGAGGTGATGATAACAGGCGACGTCGTCAACATCTGGACAGGAAGTGCGTCACCATTGGCCCGGAAATAAGTCGAAGCTTGACGAATTCTGTAGCGCCATTCCAAATCGTCTCTGCGTCACGTCAGTGTTCCTGTGAAAATAGAGCAACATAATTCATCGTAATTATATAATTCATCATAATTATATAATTCATCGTAATTATATGCAGGTATACTATAGGCCTATACTATCTTTAATCGAATGCTGAATGAATCAAGCAACTTCACAATGCAATTTATGATGACCATTCAGGCTAGCATTTCTCCCCAATGGAGGTTTATTTATGTATAGTCTACCTAATGTCAATGTTTCCAATCAGATGTGCAAGGGCCATTTTAAAGAAATTTTTAGAACTGCACATTGCACAACCCCTTCTTTTCTTTCCAATCCTTCATGGTCAATTATTTCCAAACGGAGAACAACGACCTTTTTTGCTAGCTTTAACTGTGTACCCAGAAGTGCTTCTACAACTGCACAAATCCGTTTAGAACTGCACATTTTGGGTACAACTGCACGTTAAAAAGTCTTGAGATGTGCATGTCCGTCTGCTGAGCGCATCCGTTTTCCGCTGGTGCAAAGTTAGCTTGAGCTTCCTTCAAGTTTCGTGTTATCTCGAAGCTAAAATTTGGTTCGCAGCTGTTGCAAATGCTGCATAACATATTTAACCTAAACTGTGTACATAAGGTCAAAGCTTCCACGCCTCATTTTTTTGCAAAGTCAAATGTCATACCAGCGAACCTATGGGCTGTAAAGTGTCCTTCCAAACTAGTTAGCATAATACCTCTGACCATGCATTAGCTGATCCCTAGTGGCACACTGAGTAATCTGAAAATCTGCACACTGAAATCCACAGCATGTAATGTAATGTAAATCTTCGAGAATTTCTCAGCGCCCACAAAAGCCACGTCAGGGAGACCAGCTTATACATCGGCGCTATATGATCCAGCATGATCCTTGATGCAGAGGTTCATTATAAGCCTGGCTTAGTTTCCATTAGTTGGTTCAAAATAAACGGCCCTGAGGGCAGTAGCGACGCCACAGTATATAGGACAAACTATTTCAAATGACCTGTTGTAAAAAATTTGGCCTGTTCGTTGACCTCCACGAAGTACCAGAATTGTTGCCCTGCAGATAATTCATTTGCGGCATAGATCTATAAATCCAATGTAATTTTTTATTTATTGGAAAATATCAGATATATTTGATATAATGAAAAAATAATAATAACAGCAACAACAACAATAATACTAATAACCTATTTTGGATGAATTGGATGTAAGCGTAAATGCTTACTGTCATGCTTTGACAGCGGCGGTGCCAGGATTTTTTTTCTGTACGCACAACTTCTGTACGCACTTTTTTTCTGTACGCACAACTTGCACAAAATAAGAATACGCGAAATGAAGTTGTGAACTGTTATGACGATCTTTAATGGGCATGCAATGAGTGAGAAGTGTACGTGGTCCACTACTAAAGTAGATTCAATAGAATTTCATCGCTTATCATATTTCACGCTTTAATTTACAATTTGTTATTTTTTTGCCTTTCCGCACTGTACGCACTTGCGTAAGTGCGTACGCCTAACGGCGCCCCTGTGCTTTGCGCATCGGCGCACTTGTATATAGCCGCCTTACACGCGCTATTCCAGTTAAACCTGCTGAATCAGAACGCCGATTCAGTCGCATCAGGCTAATAAAGACACACTTCAGAACTACAATGCTCAATGATGCATTGTAAGATGCAGGCCTAGCAGTTTAATCGATGCAACCAGCCAAAGCCAGTTCATTGGAAATAAAAGGTGCAGAGCTTATTGTAAGGAATTTCCTCAACCGCACATCATAGAACATGTATGACATATTATGCCTGTGACCCAGTGCTGTGGAGGAAAGTCCTCTGATTTATAAGGGATTTGTTTCCCGTGCTGAAAGAATTTTATGGCATTAAATCGATTTCAAAGAACAAATTCGCTTCATTGTTGGCTTTCAAAATGGCTTAATAGGTCTATTTACTTAAAAGGGAACTTTAAGTGAGCGCTCGTGAATAATCTGGTGCCATGTGCTTGGCCTTCGAGTGGCGCTTTAGATGTTTGAAAAATATAATTTTCCGACTTTTAAGAAATTCTTATTTTAGGATCAAAATCAATTGTTAAGGAAATGTTTGATTCAATGCCCTGCCTGGCAAAATCCACCGAATTCATCTTCTTTTCCCTACAACTCGGATTAATCCCTACGGATCCTTCTTTTCCATTTGTCTCTGTTTCCAGCATCTTCCTTCTTCAGTCTGAGCAGCTTTGGGTCATGTTGTATCGAGTAATTACCTTTTTTCTCTTTGGGAGGACGCGATAAAACAAGACCTGAAGCTGCTCAAACTGAAGAAGGCAAATTCCTCTGAATTCATTTAACTCATTCATATTAAGAATTTATATAGCGCCCCTTAATTCAAGAAGCCCACTCAGAGGCGCTCCCAGTCCAACCACGGTGATACAAACATATCAAAAGGAGCCTGCAAAACACAGATGAGTCGAACCTATAGGCAACAGGCGTATACCTCCAACGGAAGATTAGACTATTATGCTATTCTACAACTGAGAAAATCCAATCACGCTGACAGGTTGAGGTTCCAACACGAGGGGCCAACAGCCCTCTGCTAGAAACAGTGTAAGATCATAAAGATACTTCGGAGCAAGACCAAGTTGAGTCTTGAGAACCAAAATAAGAAATTGTATACGAGCTGAGAGTGGAAGCCAGTGGATAATGGATATGTTCAGCCATGAATATAGAAATATATGGGAATCGAGAAAGACGGGCAACGAACCTATCAGCAGCATTGACTACAGACTATAGAGAAGCTAGCCGAACCTTATATAGGAGGCCAACAAGGACAGTATTACAGTATAGTCAATTCGAGAACAGACGAAGACGTGAACGATAAGTTTAAAGGTAAAGTTCGAAAATTAAAACAGATTTTCGAATAGCATATTGCTCTTCTTCCAAAGTTCAGAAGTGTAAGCCTACATCATGAGTCTTCATGACCATACGAGACAGCATCTCCTGCTCAACGTCCCTGTCTACTGCAGAGTATGACTAACCGCCTTAGTGAAGATTCGAACCCGTGCTGTCAGCGTTATACAGGCAAAGTGTTCTAACCAAATCGGGCACCGTCGGAGTACCTCATGTCTCTACCTTCTTCCCCAACCACCATGCACTGTTCGATGTTCATGTGCTAGTACATGAATGATGAAAGCATGATTGCGTTATATGCTCGATAAAAGATTTCAGATTAGAATCGATCCACTCAGCTTCTTGTATTATTGCATCAGTGAATCCGACGAAGACCAATCTACTGCGAACGCTTGTCATATATATATATATATATATATATATATATATATATACACATACTACATAGTCTATATATATATATATATACTGCAGTCAATGAAGATGTCTCGTAGATATATATACATATATATATAACATATATATAATTATATATCCCACAACGGGCTCAGTGTCTGGTACACGTAACCTTCAACTGGCTTAGTTCCTGGTACACGTAACCTTCAACTGGCTTAGTTCCTGGTACACGTAACCTTCAACTGGCTTAGTTCCTGGTACACGTAACCTTCAACTGGCTTAGTTCCTGGTACACGTAACCTTCAACTGGCTTAGTTCCTGGTACACGTAACCTTCAACTGGCTTAGTTCCAGATTCATGGAGCCTTCAACTGGCATAGTTCCTGGTACATAGAGCCTTTAATTGGCTTAGTTCCTGGTACATGGAGCCCACAACTGGCTTAGTTCCTGGTATGCTACATGGAGCTTTCAATTGACTCAGTGTCTGGTACATGGAGCCTCAATTGGTTTAGTGTCTGGCACCTAGAGACCTAAAGATCTCCCACTTAGTGTCTAGCTGATTTAGCCATAACAACCTCCATTTATTGTCAGACAATAATTGCCTCCGCTCTGAGTTCTTGCAGAACGATGTCAAGTAATTTAAGAACGCAAAATACAATAATTATTCGAGTGGTCACTTGACAATCTAATTACGTCACTCAGGACTTCTCATCATCTCGCATTCCACATCACCAGCAGCAGCAATAACAACAACAACGACAATAACGACAGTTGATGATGCTGCTGCTGTATTTTTTACTGCAGCAACAGCTGTGATAATTACAACTCATAAATCTAATGTCATCTGTAGAAAACATCGAATGGTAGCAGCAGTGATAAAAATACCATAGAAGCTGGTTTCTAATAATGGACCGAAACAGTTTTGATGTCTGCGAGGAACAGACAGACGTGAGGCGGTTTCCTGAGAACAAAGACCTGCGTGTTGAATTGGTTGAATTGGGTTGCCCCACATTCCCCCAACTCTCTAGAGTTGCCATCAACAGACATTGTCATAAACAAAAGTCCAATTAGACGCGTTTAGCTCTCCTCACTTCCTTCCTTCCCTTCCCTCCTTTCTTCCTTCACCTCCTTTCCCATCCCCTCCTCCCTTCCTTCCCTTCCTCTCCCTCCCTTCTTTCATTCCTCCCTTCCTTCTTTCGTTCCTTTCTTCCTTCACACCTCAACATTTCCTCCTTTTCAGTATTTTCCATTCTTACACTGACTCCTTTACTCACTTGTTCTTTAGTCCTGCTTCGCCTTTACTGCTTTCCTCTTTACCAACCCCCTTACCCCATTCACCTTTGCTTCCATAATTTATTTTATATTCAATTACTGAATATCGTCTCACAACCCGCAGCCTCTGATCCTCCTGTCCTCCTTTCCAATCTGCCCTTTAATACGAAAATACAGATTTCCACTTATGCAGCGCTGCTTACCATATCGTCCTCACTAGTATACTATACCATTCGCTTTCACACTAGTATAGATTCCACCATGGGCGCCCGCACATAGGGGCAAGGGGGGGCACTTTCCCCCCCTGGAAAATTGAAACCTATTTTTCTAACTACTACTTTTGGGGTTTAAGAGATTTCTTCTCATTAAAATACTACTGTTACGAATGATACACTTCAGTGAAAGTCAGAAATTTAAGTAATGAAATCTCTTTAGAAAAGAAGAAGCTCTTAATTTTCTGCCTTGCATTTTTTCAAGCTCTCGTTGAAAACGGTAACAATGACTTTTAGCCCTCCAATGGGTGCCCATACAAATAGTATTCCTATCGATTATGGTCTACTTGTCTGGAATCTCGCTGTAGGCTAATGCAATTTTTAACAACTACACAAAAATTAATCATCAATAAATTACACTAATGTACAAATTTTAAATTTATCAAGATCCCATTTAAATTAAGTAATGGAGATCTACATATTCACCAGCGTTATATATGGAATTAAGTCTGCTTTAAATCAGGCTGCGTATAATGCATTCATTACACAGTATAAAAGTGTTTATGACAAATCCTTTCCAGTAAGTGCAAGGAAGATTCGAAGTAAACAAACTATAAAAAATCCCTGGATGACGCGGGGCCTACTTAAATCTAGTAAAAAGAAGGAGCAGTTATATTTGAAATTTATAAAAAATCCGACTGAAGTTAACAGAAATAAATTTGTAATGTACCGGAATAAATTTAAAACAGTTAGAATAAAAGCCGAAAAATACTATTATGCCACTGAATTTGACAAGTATAAAGGCGATCTAAAAAAAACTTGGAACCTAATAAGGTCGATAACTAATATGGGACCACGCGATACAACCATAGAATCGCTAAATGTCAACGGTGCTAAGATTGAAGATGCTGAAGCCATAGCTAATAAACTAAATAATTATTTTGTGAGCATTGCCCAAGTTTTAGACGACAAAATACCCGGCTCCTTGGATTCATTTATGAAATATATGAAGCCCCCTCCATTGAGGTCCTTTGGTTTAATTTCAACTTCCTCTAGTGAGGTTTTGAACCTAAGTCAGTCCATACGTACTACTCACAGTAAGGGTATGGACGACATTGACCCGTGTATCGCGGGTCCTAATATTGATTGCATTGCCCAGCCTTTGGCAGAACTGATTAACTGCTCTTTCACTACAGGCATCTTCCCGCACCCATTAAAAATTGCAAAGGTCATTCCTATCTTTAAAAAAGGCGAAAGAGACAACTTGACCAACTATCGTCCGATTTCTATCCTTCCTTACTTTTCTAAAATATTTGAGAAAACAATGTATAGTAGGCTATATGAATTTGTTACAAAAACCGACATACTTTTTCCGTCGCAGCACGGCTTTCAATCGGGTCACTCCCCATATATGTCCCTGTTATCTATGCAAGATAGAATCTCTAATGCAATAGATAATAATGAATTCTCCTTGGGTATTTTTTTCGACTTGGCGAAAGCATTTGACACTGTAAATCATAAAATCTTACTACAAAAATTAGAAACTTATGGTATACGTGGTTTACAACTCAGTTGGTTTGCCAGTTATTTGGATGGACGTCAGCAATGCGTTGAAAATAACGGCAAACGCTCCACTTTAAAAAGGATCCCTTATGGTGTCCCACAGGGATCCAATCTAGGACCCCTGTTGTTTCTCCTCTATATCAATGATCTCCCGAACGTCTCCAACCGCTTGTTCTTCATCCTTTTTGCAGATGATACGAACGTTTTTTATTCGCACTCTTGCATACACACGCTATTTCAAATCATAAACGTGGAACTTGAATTCGTTTCCGATTGGTTTAAAGCTAACAGATTGTCATTAAACTTGGAAAAAACTAATTACATCCTGTTTAAATCACATAGGAAAAAAATCCCAGTTGGAGAATTCAAATTACAAATTAACGGCATAACTCTCACTTCTGTAAAATCTACGAAATTTCTAGGAGTCTACGTTGATAGCCATTTAACATGGAATAATCATATTGCTCATGTCGCTTCAAAAATAGCAAAAAATATTGGAGTAATGGCTCGAACTGCTTACATTTTACCATCTAGTATTAGGATTAAACTATACTATTCTTTAGTACATCCATATCTCTCTTATTGTAACATGGTGTGGGCTTCTACTTATGTCACAAGATTGCATAGAGTTAATATTTTACAAAAAAGAGCTGTTCGTCTTATTGTGGGAGCTCCATATGGCTCTCACACTGCCCGCATATTCTTCAATCTTAAAATTTTAAAACTCGACCAGATAGGAACTTTCCAAATAGGAGAATTTATGTACCGGTTTGACCGAAGCCTCCTGCCATCCTTATACAAAAATTATTTTCAGCTCTCATCCCAAGTTCATTCTCATTTTACAAGATACTCTTTCTCGTATCGCCGTACTTATGCTCGCACTAACACTCGCCTTTTTTCCATTAAATCTACTGGTATCACCACTTGGGAAAAAATTCCAGAATAAATACGATTGTGCCCTAGTGTTTTGGGCTTTTAAGAAAAAAATTAGCGCCTTTTTAATAGAAGGTACCTAATAAAGGTAGAGCGCTGTTCGCTCATTCTATGCATTGCAGTATACATTTAGGTCTCTGTTCTGTAGTTAAGCTTTTGTTCTTTTTTCTTTTTAATAAGTGTTTATATCTCAACAGCGTTGAGTTTTTCAGTTTACATTTTTGTGTGTGTTTTTTGTGTCTGTTTGCTTCTTTCTCCGTCTCTTAGCATAAGTTGCCTAGTTTTTGTTAATCACAGTGTTGATTTTTTTGCACGATTTTGTCATGGCCACCTCACATCGTCAATTCATTATATTAGTTGGTGTCCCTAGACAGCGGGATTATTTTATCCCTTTAGGGCCCCCTTTTTGTAACCAATGTTCAAGATGTGTAAACCTGTTATACTTCGGTTGCAAATAAAACATTTGATTGATTGATTGATTGATTGATTGCATTTTGTTTATTTTGCATGCTGCCAGTACAGAATTTAGGTAGGTCAAGCTGTAGAGAAACTTGGATAATTGGCTTTGGTTATCACGCCTCGAGATTTTCTCCCAAAACCAATTCACAGGAATTGATACCTCATTCGTCTGATCCTCGGGATCCTCCGCCTTCCTAAACGACACCTGCATTAACATCTGACACTCTGGCTACCGGACTCGGACCTCATTCTTGACTACCCTTTGAACAGCCTGCTGACTCGATGCTGCGCTTCTGAATTAGCTGGTGCTGTACAATTGACTTTGGAGTGGCACTTTAGAAGTTTAGCAATTACGATTAAAATATTGAAGTAACGTGATGGAGCACTTGCCCCTTTAAAACTGATACTTGTTACTCGTTCATTTATTTATTCACTCATTATAGCCTACAGCGCCCCTTCAAAAACCTACTTTTTAACATTCTACTTTTGATTTTTAATAAATTTCTTCGCACTAAGAAAGCTATTCATATTGAAAATGATAGGCCCACACAAAATGAAACTCAGAAATATGCATTAAGAAACCTCTTTGAAAAATACCCGTGTTCTCACTTTCCAGCTTTGCAATTTTTAAGCTCTTGCGACTAGGAAATTTAACCGTGACCACCTTAAAAAGTTTGCCCCCCCCCTGCAAAAATTTCTGCGGGCGCCCATGTATTCCACGGATAAGGAAAAAGTGACCGCTCTCATTCCTCTGAACCTATCTACTAATTTTGGCATCGCGTTGAGTGCCAGTTCCAGGCCTGGATAAAGGAGGAGGGCGACACTAATCCTCTTTGAAATGGCAGTGTCGTTAAACAGCAACAAGCCGGTTATATATATATATATATATATATATATATATATATATATATATTATATATATATATATCCGCTTGATAGATCTCTTGACTGTCGCTAACTATCATATTCATTAGTTACCGTATTTCCATATTTGCTGGATAAACAATTGCATATTAGACCCTATGCTATAGCGCCATAGAAGTCGCCATTATT
>OX457038.1:28245966-28300966 GCA_949752735.1 Lumbricus terrestris | reverse complement strand
AGATTATAATAGTTCGGTGCACCATACTTCATATATACTCCATGCAAGTATATGTACGGTATACACACTCGTAACTCCTATCAAAACCATCCCTCTCACCTCTCCGCCCTTCTGTCCATGAATACGTATACAGATAACCAATAGATTGGCTTCCAGCATATATAGGAGGCGACAGGCTTCCCTTCCTCGTCCCTCTTTTGTCTCCCTGGCATGCATACCAATAATATATAATCGCCAACGAAGGACCTATATAGGTTGAAATTGCAGCTGACCCAGCGCTTAAGTCTGAGCATTCAGCGTCCAATTATACTGCCGCAGAGCTGCAGAGGACGAGTGCTGATGGATACAGCCGCTGAGAAACTGTTTGCTTATAGATCATAGTCTTTTCATAGATCTATTCTATATCTATTAGACGTCGTTGGATATAAGTTGAGGCTGATGAGACGAAGATGTAAGACTGAGTCCGAAGTCCGAACACCAAACGTTTGAACCAACCAATCAATATACAACTCATATAACATACTATTGTTGGGGTACCCGGTCCCGGCGTTGCCTGGGAATTTCATGATTCTACCCGTTCCCGGCCAATACCCTATTTCCCCACCCTCACTTCACCCCATATATACCCACTCCTACTCCCACCGCCACTTTTTTCTCCCATTCCAGTCGCCGACCGACCCTCTAAACCGTCGGCCCACCTTGCGTCGACGTGTGTGGTATACACGGCATCTAACCGCTACGCCACCTTTGAAATTTTGGTTTCCCGGCAAAATCCCCACCAGAATGCCTTGCTCCTACCCGGACTCTGCGGTGCGAGGTGTGTGTGTGTGTGTGTGTGTTGGGGTACCCGACGTTGCCCGGGAAATTTAGGATTCGCCCTGCTCCCGACCAATTCCTTACATCCCCACCCTCACTTCACTTCATCCCATATCCTCGCTCCTACTCAACCCCCCCCCGAACTTATTTTCCCAATCTCACTCTGCCACCAACCCCCTTAACCATCCGGGTCACCTTGCCTCCTCCACCTCTGTGGGGTACTCTGCATTGGTCGATAAATGTTACGTTTGGCCCATTCAAACCCGCCCCAACCGCCCGCTTCCCACCCCACCCACCCCACTCCACCCCACCCAACCCCCAACCTCATCACGCTCCGACCTCCTAACCGGTACGCCTCTCGTGATATACTTCCGTTTACCGGCAAATTGTTTTTCTCCCCCAAGTAGTTTGGCAAGCATAGATCGAGTTGGGTTGCAAGAATGCAAGTATACATGTAGTTCTACAGTTCTACAGGTTTTGTCTCGTGCAGTATTTTGAGTGAGAGAGCGGGCGAGAGAGCGGGCGAGCGGGTAGTTTGGTGGCTGAATGAGTTTGAGTGCGTCTATGAGTGAGTGAGTGAGTGAGTGAGTGAGTGAGTGAGTGAGTGAGTGAGTGAGTGAGTGAGTGAGTGAGTGAGTGGGTGGCTGGGTGGGTGGGTGGATGGGTGCGTGAGTGAGTGAGTGAATAAGTTAGTGAAATATATGATCTGTTGACTCTGAGGTTTTGATCGATGGTCTTAAGACCGCGGTTGACAAGTTCTAAGAAGACACTCTTCTAAAATATTGATACTTCTGCGAAGAATCACTCACACGCGTTCTCGAGTTCATCCATCTTTACTTTGATCATGCGAAATAATATTATTACAACGACTAAACCACTACATCGTCTAGCACACAACTAATACTCTTAAAAGGACAAAAGAGTAAACCCTACGAACCGCTAACCTTACGAACCTGCTGCAGTAGTAGTCATAAACCTAGATTTGAATGTTACTCCATCAGATGCGATTGTCCATGCCGGTTCCGACTAAGACACGCTGCCTTCGGACAAATCATACGCGACGTATTCACACGCGTTTCTCGAGTCGACTGCAGCATTTGAAATGTCATGTGCACATTATTGTAGCGCTAATGCAGCACAGTCATCGCCGGGAACCCCATTAAGTGCATTTGGCAACGACGTCAGCGGCTAAGTCAGCGGCGAATAAGGCTAAGTGTATCATGTGACCCGAACGGTCGGTCGGTCGGTCGAACGGGCGAGGACTAGAGAGCTACCAGCGTCTGGAAGCAGACACTGGAGTGTTGTAACTGTTGTTGCCTATGATTAGCCAACTGTGGCATTTTACTCGGCATGCTATAGAAGACGTTGATGGTCGTTTCAGGTTTCTAGCGATATACACTTTTGACTGCCAGGTCGACGTCTCAATCGGAGCAACGCAGATTCGTGTAATTAGAGATTCGTGTGCATGGTCCTGCTGCATTGAAAGGTCAAACTCATCACTTCAGCGTTTTTATGCGTCGTTGATGCTATAGTATAATTATTTGCAAGGCAATGACACATCGGATCAAACGCTGTCCTAGAATCGAGCCACTACACATAATATGATGGTAGTCGGTCTTTTAGTGCATAGGTCCAAACACGAAATCCACCAACACAAAACAATGTGAATCGATGGAGGTGACTTTGTGACCGCCGCACAGACGACGACTGGATCGTTGCATATATATATATAAATATATATACATATATATATGCAACGAGCAGTCGTCATCTGTATACATATATATATATTTATATATAAAATTATATTTTCTCATTTCGCTTCTTTGCCTGCAGTCCGTGTGTTTCCGTATACAACAATGCGCGTCTGCCTCTTGTCCGTCTGTTTTCCCCACGCATGCACATGTAGTCCATACATCTGTCGGTTGTCTGTTTGTCCATCCGCCTTTGTAAGTGTTTTGGAAATGTAATTATTGTAATCTGACATTTATAAAACACCAATTCAAGAATGGTGTCCTTGCAGTGGCGCGCTTCCAAATCGAGTCAGTGAAATTACTGTCAAGTAAAACGGACATCGGCAGCAGGCGTCTGAGAAACTGTGGAAAGGACTAACATACTGATCATGCAGTCTGAGCATGCACAGCCCTCGATTAAGGAGACCTCTGCAGCTGTGGGCTATATATAAATAGTCAAAGCCGCTCATGGGCTGTGCTGATGTGGCAGTAAGTTCTGTGTATACGCATGCGAGGGAGTCCATGCATGCGCGGCCGACCGAAGGGAGCAACGACCCAGGGATCGAGGAAATTGAAATGCAGAAAACGCAACGGGTACTGCGGAGTATATGCATGGAGCAGACAGAGTCAGCACAATGCACGATTACGCACAAATGAAAGTAGTAACTGCATGAGAACGTGTGTATATAATATAAGCAGCTGCGGATAGCATAGGATCTGACCGAGATGGCAAGGAGGACATGAGCGGCAGGCACTGCTGACATGATCATGCAGTCAAAGATACAAGTAGCTCTTGTTCCATAGGACAACTTTAAGACCACAGACCGTGCACGGATTAAGAGAAAGGAATGTCTGGAAACCCGTTGCATATATATATATATATATAATAATTATTATATATATTAGATCTATTTATATATATATATATCTATATAAATAAGCAAGGTATACAGGCCAAAGACGTTCGTATATAATTAAGAATCAGATTGGAGAATTGAGAATAAGTCAATAAGAGAAGATGCATGGGTCGCACACACACACACACACACACACACACACACACACACACACACACACACACACACACACACAAAACGGAGACGTCAAACATTCGAGCCTGCCTAAGGGCAGAGAACGAAAAGAAGAAGATGGGTCGCAGCCTTTTCAATATGCTATACAGATGCGGATCTCTGCATGTCTCCTCCTGTTTTGCGTGTATACTCTTAATTCTGTCCTCTCCACCCACTTGCAATGTATCTGGTATACCCAACCATCATAATAGCGGCCTGACTGACTCTACTCATATTATGTCTAACCTACAGTATAGTGTACGTCTATACACGACGTTTATGCAGTCATCCTGCGTAATTCGCTTATTTCCTTCACTCGGCCTGCAGCGGTTGCAACGGATGAACCCCAAGAGGGTGCTGGACACGAGGGAGCCAATGCATCTCAGAGCTTGTCGTTGACTTCCCTTGTGCCCTGCTCCATTACCAAATATATAAACTGTCTCGGGAGATTGTGTGTGCAAAACAATTGCACAAAATTCGCTACATGCATGGATTCGAACTCGCAACCTTGTGACGACGTTACTATAATTATATACTTATACCGAGCATCAACTATGCTGCGCTGTTTCCCTGCACCCTCTTTCTCTCCATTCGACTCTTCCAATTGGACATGCAGTCTATGCGGTCTAATGCTATATTATAGCACCTTGCGCCTCTAATATGCTCAAGAACCTCCGGGAAACGTAAATTACGCTGAATTATTCAGCGTAATCATTTCGCGTAAACAACCCCGAAAGGGAGGAGAAGTTGACTGATTCGCTTCCGCAGGCACTGGGGAGGGGCGGGGTGAAGGGGGAGAGGGTGCCGCTGCTGCCATCAGTGGCAAGTGCATCCCCGTCGTCTGTCCATACAGGAGCAGTATATATATAGTGAATCGGTCAATCATAAACCTGGAAATGCATCAGGTGGTATATGCACATGAGACTTTCTTCTGCCCCTTTTCCAGGTACGAAGACTAGCATATGTCTTCCGTCGCTCACTCTGCATGACCTCTAATTGGCTGATGGCTAATGCATCCGACTTTCTCCTAGCATCAGTGTTGCTGGCACATCCTCTGATATTACAGTTGATTGCCAACGCGCAAGTAGACTATATGCTTCTGCAGTTGTGTGTGTGTGTGTATGTGTGTGTGTCTATAGGTGTGTGTGTGTGTGTGTGTGCATGTGTGTGTGTGTGTGTGTAGGTGTGTGTAGGTGTGTGTATGCGTGTGCCGGTGTGCGTGTGTTTTTGTGTGTTGGTGTGTGTTTGTATTTGTGCGTGCGTGTGTGGGTACAATCTAAGGAAGTGCCATTCGTTTATAGGAGGACCAGATGACACCCTCTTTGTAATGCGCTGTCTCCATTTATACTCGATCTCAAATTCCAGATACGTTATAATGCCAATTAATTTAGAGCCTTGTTAAAAGAAGGTTCTCAGAAGGTTATAAGATAAGAAGAACCTGGCGCATGCATGCAGGCTCGAGTACTATAATTAATGTGCTGTAATATGCCGAACAAATTTTTCTCGACGGCAAACGACCTCTGTTGTAATAAGCTGTTGTTAAACTACGAATTCTTCTTCCTCCTCTTCCTCCTCCTACTCTTTCTCTACTCCTCCTCCTCTCTCCTTCTCTCCTCCTCTTTCTCTCCTCCTCCTCCTCCTCCTCCTTCTCATCTTCCTCCTAATTCTATATAGCCATGTACAACAGCCATCAGTTAGACAGAATGACAGATGCGACTTACGAATTTCGAAAATGTTTACATTCACAAAACATAAAATTTTCGTCGTTGTGGTCGTGTAAAACGAAACCTATTCTTCACATAACATTGGAACTGCGATGTTATTTATATCGATGCCCATAAAACCGTCAGCGCATTGCAAGTAACAGCATTATATCATGAGATGTCTATTCGCTGACCATTGTTATCATAACTAATGTAGTATACCGTGCAGTACATCACCAGTTGATGATCCTCCATTCAAGTGAAATACCACTCGAATAAATCATGATCCACTGCAGAAGAATTAGCAGGTTGAAGTCCGGAGACTAGACAGAGAGACCAACTGACTCCAGACTCCATGTCTCGTGTCCTCAAGGTAGAAACAGTCGGATGAAGTTCAGTGGAAAAGAAGAATCGATAAAGGTCACGTGCGATGTATTATCCAATAAACATTTGCATACCTATATAATGCATATGAATACATACATACATACATACATACATACATACATACATACATACATACATACATACATGCATGCATACATACATACATACATACATACATACATACATACATACATACATACATACATACATACATACATACATACATACGCACATGATTTATGTAGCACTTGCGGTAATGGATGCTGAAGGAAAATCGCCAAGTGGCATCATATATATAGACATATATATGTGTTGTGCATTATGCATATAAGTAGACTATGAATATTTTATATATAACATGCATCATGTCTGTATTAGGATGTATGCACCAAAGGATGCTGCCAATAAATTCCTTTTGATATCTAATATAGGTGGATGCAATGCAATGGACGCCGCAGCATCTGCCTTCAATACGTCCAGATGCTGTGGCTGCATTATGGATGTATACTCGCGACAACGTATGCATACATTGTGAATATTATGTGTCCATACGCGCATGTGGCAGGTACACACACACACACACACACACACACACACACACACACACACACACACACACACACACACACACACACACACACACACACAAAACAAATAATTATTATAATATACATCATATGTATACAGAGTTGTGCAGACATCTATCAGTATATCAACTCGCATACACATGCAGGTTTGCACATACACGCACGCACGCACACACACACACACACACACACACACACACACACACACGCACGCACACACGCACACACACATACAAACACACACTTACGCACACACACACGCGTGCACACACACACACGCACACACACACATACAAACACACACTTACGCACACACACACGCGCGTGCACACACACACACACACATTGCATTGTATACTGCGGTCGGCGTCTGTACGATGAAAAGTCATTATGTTTGCATTTGCTTGAACATCTAAAAAGCCTAATTTGCTACGACAGTCTGTAAGACCACTCTAGCTTATACTCATGACGAACGGGTAAATCTATATGGCCATATATATGAGCGTATATATATATACACGATATTCATTTTCAGGTATATATATATATAGTATACCATATATATATATATATATATATATATATATATAGTATACCATCCGGTCCATCATATTTATATAAATATGGCAAATATCCCAATATATATATACATGCATTCCTATACACATTAGTGCACTCATTGATGTATATACATAGATATATAAATTATATATATATTATGCGTCAACAGAATGCGCACTGTATATTATTATTTGCGATGTGTGCATGAGCTGTTCACAAAGATGTCGTCTTTCACTTGAGCACATTTTAAATAACACGGGGTGGCCAAAAAAAAGACCCCCCTAGGTTTTTTGCCAATATCTTGACCAAATGTAAGAATTTCGACATGAAATTTTACAGTCTTAAAGACAATTCATATTTACATTTGATGGCCAGATTTCATCAAAATATCTCAAACAAACCAAAAGTTATGCAACTTTTAGGAAGGCCACCCACCGTTTTTTGACGATTCAAAAACGTAACGCAACATAAAGTAGGTTTTTGCCCATATCTTGGCCAAAAGTAAGAATTTCGAAATGAAATTTTACAGGTTTATAGGCAATTCATATTTACATATGATGGCCAGATTTCATAAAGATATTTCAAACAGAACAAAAGTTATATCACTTTTAGTGAGGCAACCCACCGGTTTTTGACTTTTTTGAATCATCAAAAAACGTAGGGTGGCCTCACTAAAAGTGATGTAACTTTTGTTCTGTTTGAAATATTTTTATGAAATCTGGCTCACATATGTAAATATGAATTGTCTATAAATGTGTAAAATTGCATTTTGAAATTGTTACTTTTGGCCAAGATATGGGCAAAAACCTACTTTTTGTTGCGTTACGTTTTTGAATCGTCAAAAAACGGTGGGTGGCCTCGATAATAGTGGCATAACTTTTGCTCTGTTTTAAATATTTTGATGAAATTTGGCCATCATATGTAGATATGAATTGTCTTTAAGACTGTAAAATGTCATGTCGAAATTCTTACTTTTGGTCAAGATATTGGCAAAAAACCTAGTTTTTTTTGGCCCACCCTGTATACTCGCTGCTGCTCTATGTATACATGCAGGGTCGTCGTCATCGCGGAATATTGTAGCGCTACATGTTTAACAGAGCAGGCGCCGCCATCTAGTAATCGATTTCGTTAACAAATGAAATTAGTTTTTGAGAGGAAATACGTTTCCGTTTCCACGACCGAGAAATGGACTTTTGTTGGCCATCGAGACGAAGGCAAAAGATATGTATACATATGTGTGCGCGCGTGTGTTTGTGTGTGTGCGAGTGTGCGAGTGTGTGTGTGTGTGTGTGTGTGTGTGTGTGTGTGTGAAGGGAGTGACGAAAAAATACAGGCAAACTTATATATAGGACAGACCAATCAATCAATCAATCAATCAATTCGCTTTATTGCAACCAGAAAACAAGATGACATCAAAAACAGAAAATATGCATGCATTGGCTACAAAGGGGGCCCTAAAGGGATTGACATCCCGCTGGGGAGGGTCACCCAAGTAAGAAAAAATACCAAGAAATATTGTACAAGATAGCAAAAAAAATTGAAACAATTAAATCAAATTAGGTGATGACAGATTGCAAAAAGTTTAAATTGCAAATAGCATGTAGAGGAACAAACTTAACTATATACTTAAGTAGAACCTTAACTACAAGACTTAGTGGTCATGTGCACTTCTAAGCAGACTTAGTGGAGGAAAGAAAAACACGAAGTCTCTTTTTAAAAACCTGCAGACTACTGGATTGACGAATATCAATTGGTATTTTATTCCACATTTGAGCGCCATAAGATTTAACAGTAAAACGCCTAGTGTTAGATTGAGCTCTGACAGGGCGATATGCAGATGAATTTCTAGTGAAATGCGAATGGATGTCAGAGGCGTGAGGGAGGTACTCTTGGAATACCGAAGGAAGGAGACCGTGTTCGAGTCGAAAGAAGAATTCGCAAATTTGGAGATCCTTTATCTGGTTTATTTTTAGGAGATGAAGCTCACTAAAGAAAGGGCCAGTGTGTTCCCATTTACGAATACCCGCTATTATACGAACAGCCTTCTTCTGTAAGATAATTAGTTTATGAAGCCTAGATTCGTATGTCGATGCCCAAACCAGGTTGCAATACGTGAGGTAAGGGTAGACGAGGGTATAATATAAATTCATTCTAATTGTCTTTGGTAAGATATAAGCAATGCGGGAAATAATACCAATATTCTTAGCAATTTTAGATGCAATTTGATTAATGTGAACTTTCCAGGTCAAGTTTTGATCTATATGCACACCTAAGAATTTCGTCGATTCAACTTGATTGATGGAAACATCATCAATAAGCAAACAAAGATTACTACTGGGGTTTATTTTCCGATGGGATTTAAATAAAATAAAGTTGGTTTTCTCAGAATTAAGGGTGAGTCTATTTGCAGAAAACCAAGCAGCTATGCTAGACAGCTCAATGTTCACAGTCTGAAACAACGTCTGCCAAGAGCTATTGGAGTAAAAAACGTTGGTATCATCAGCAAACAGAATGAAAAACATTGTAGGAGAGACATTGGCCAAGTCATTAATATAAAGAAGGAAGAGAAGTGGTCCGAGGTTGGAACCTTGGGGAACTCCATATTTGATTATCCCTAGCTCAGATAGGACACCATTACAGAGAACTCTTTGTGTACGACTCTCAAAATAGCTGGCGAACCATCTGAGCTGTGTCCCCCTAATTCCATAGTAATCTAATTTTTTAAGCAAAATATTATGGTCTACGGTATCAAATGCTTTAGCGAGATCGAAAAAGACTCCCACTGAGTATTCGTTGTTTTCAATAGCCTTTGAAATCATGTCCTGCATACTCAATAAGGCCATGTAGGGGGAGTGACCCGGTTGAAAACTATGCTGAGATGGATAAATGATGTTAGAGTTTTTAACATAGCCATAGAGTCGATTATACATAAGTTTTTCATAGAACTTGGAGAAGTAAGGAAGAACGGAAATGGGTCTGTAATTGATTACATTGTCCTTATCACCCTTTTTTTAGTATAGGCACCACTTTAGCTATTTTTATGGCTTGTGGAACAATCCCATTACTAAAGGAACAATTTATTATTTCAGCCAGAGGTCTAGCAACTAAGGAAAGATTGGGGGCAGCGATACAGGGGTCAATGTCGTCAACACCTTTGCTATGCGTTAAACGTATATCACGGCCAATATCCATAATTTCCTCAGGGGAGACCATTAGGAGACCCATGGAATTCTGCCGAGGGGCCTGTAAGTAACTATAGTAAGGGAGAGGTGAATCAGGTATTTTCTTTGCTAAAGAATGGGCTATGTTGGTGAAGTAGTTATTGAAGCTATTGGCTATTTTTTCCGGATCTTTAACATTTTCTCCGTTAATTTTTAACGATTCGATTTTTGTCTCTTTATTCTCCTCTCCAATTGCATTATGGAGCGAATGAGTTTCCAAGTCTTCCTTAGGTCTTCTTTATATTTGCAGAATTCGGATGCATAGTAATTTTTTTCTGCTTTGACTCTAATAGTCTTAAATTTATTCCTGTATACAATAAATGTATTTTTATTATGAGCATTTGGATTTTTTATATACTTTAAGTACAATGAAGCTTTCTTCTTGCTGGATTTGAGGAGCCCAGAAGTCATCCAGGGTTGCTTAAACCTAGGCACCTTAGCGTTACTTTTTTTAGACACTTTCGGGAACGCCTGATCATATGCGTTTTTATATTTTTCAATAAACAGTTCATACGCCCCCGTCAGCATCTCCATTTTTGCATGCAGTGGTAACATTATCCCAATTACTATCAGCAAGTAGGGTTTTAAATTGTTCTGATCTTTCCTCGTTGATTATGCGATGGTCATAATAATTCGGGAAACTTCTCTTGTAATTACCAAATGCAAAATGGGCGAATACTGGCAGATGATCAGACAAGTCAGAGATGATAATGGACGAATCAATCAGACTAGACCAGGCATTAGTAAATATGTTATCAATTAAAGTAGATGAGGTTGGTGTGATACGAGTGGGTTTCGTGATGGCTGGGAAAAAGTGATGAGAAGTCAAGTTATTATAGAAAATATTAGTTTCTTTATGTTCATTTACTTTCAACAGGTCAATGTTAAAATCACCTAGTAGGACAATATCTTGGGTTCCCAAAAGACGGATGGATGGATGGATGGATGGATGTTTGCACTTACGAACTTGAAGTATATATATAATGCATGGATGGAATGGATGACAACATCGACAATGAAATTAGGACACCGTGCGTTTATATATATATATATATATATATATATATATATATATATATATATATATATATAGCGAGTGAACCGTGACTTGAGGCGGTTTGAGCCCCTCCCTCTCACAGCAGTTCAGAGGAATAAATATTAGTTATAGCATATATACGATGAAAACAATGAGGATATTCGTCTGCCTTATATATTAATATCTGAGTATATTCAGGTATTAATATATAAGGCAGACGAATATAAGATGACTAACTCCCTATATGCAGGGTGCGCCCAAAAAAGACCATGCCTAAGATTTTTGCCAATATCTTGACCAAAAGTAAGAATTTCGAAATGAACATTTGCAGGCTTATAGACAATTCATATCTACACAAGATGGCCAGATTTCATCAAAATATTTCAAACAGAACAAAAGTTATATCACTTTTAGTGAGGCCACCCACCGTTTTTTGACGATTCAAAAACTTAACACAGCAAAAAGTAGCAAAACACGATTTTATTAAGTCATATCTCAAATAACTGTTTGAGAATGAACTTGATAGTGATTCACAATTGTGTTCAATGTGCCCAACACCAGTGCCAAAATTTATTTTGTGTCTCTTTGCAAAGTTCTTGATGGCCCTGTTGACGCGTTCCAAAGGCAAATCTTCCCATATCCACTCCAATGCGCTAATCAACATCAATTCTCTTACCGCTCATGGCTTTGGCTGCAGATTGTGATATTTCTCCAGCATAGCTCTCCGCAATTGATTATCAATCCATCGGGTTCAATTCCGGAGATCTGGGAAAATTTACATTCTCAATGAAACCAGAACAATCGACATTGAGCCGATCTCCTTTCATTTACGGCAAATCTCTTAAATCTCATCTTAACTCGTAATTTTTGCACTCTCACTGTTTATCAGAGTAAACGTTGCTCATAGCCTTAGGCCTATATATCCAGGATCTTGCTCAAGAGGTGACTGAATAAACATTTTGTCTGTCATTGACACCTTGGCCATTTTCATTTTTTTAAAAAGAAATTTGAATTTCATTGTCTTAATAGCAAAATTATGAACCTGACAGATTCCTTATTTACCAACTTGATTGTCATCTTGCTAAGTGACTTCACAGTGACCTGCGGCTACGCTGGTGCCCTGCTTCTGTTTAAAATAGTAGTAATAATGGTCATCTGGCAATATCAGGATTATCTGACAAAAATTATTTGAGATATGACTTAATAAAATCGTGTTTTTGCTACTTTTTGTAGCATAAGACAATGAAGATATAGACCTATAGTTGTGCATTTACGATGGGGGGGTGTTTGGGTTTTTTATGACCTGGCCGGATGCCCTTTCTGTCACCAGCCCAACAGTATTATACAGTAAATAAAATATAAAATAAATCAATGGAATAAAGTAACAAATGGAATAAAGTAAGAAAAACAAGTGTCACTACAAGCAATTGTTTTGTTTTTTCTTATTTAAGTGGATAGATAACCCTTAAAAAACTTTTCTTCTAAGCCAATGGGGGTTTAACCCCCGAAACCCCCTTGTCTACGCCACTGGTTAAAGGTGCTTTTAAGGATATTACTCTCTATTGCATCCGTCGAATGTCGACATGCGCACTCCCCGATTCCCCGAACATCTGAAGTAGTCAAGAGTATTGTATAGATCTATATGGATCGATATCGATCGTATACACGAGTTGTATTGCAAAAACGGATTGGATCAACGAGTCTGGATTTCATTCCATTTATCCCAACAATCGAGTCCTTTGCGTTGACCAAGCGGAAGTCCGGTCTCTTTTAAAGCGTTCCTTGTCAATCCCTGCTTCTTCTAATCTGCAGCCCGCTGCTTTAGTCCTGCACTGACTTCCTTATCGTTCACGATAAGCGCTGATTGACGAGCAAATACTCATTTCCAAGTTCTCTTCTTCAACTCCAGAGTGCATGGTCCACGCGAGCAAGTCAGATTGAAAGTGACAGGAAAACTGGTCGACAGGCAGATTAACAGGGACAAAGAAGAAGAAGCAAAGAGATACACTGTGGCAGAGAGACAGAGAGAGACAGAGGCAGACAGACAGAAAGAAGTGAGTATACTAGAGTAAGAAATCGATGTCGAAAATTCCACTTGAGTATACGGACGGCATTGGATAATTGATAACTGTAGCCTCGATGCTTGAGTGAATTGGATTGTAGAGTACAGTGGCGCCCTCGTAGTGTGCTGCTGCTGCGCTCATTTCACTCCGGACGAGTGCTCAACTTTCGTCAATTATTCGGGTTCTTCGTTTGCACAATATTTCCTGCGTTCACATATCGCTAATTGCCTTTTCGGACAGAGATCTACGAATAAGTGTTCAGCAATCGACCTTGACCATGACCTTCTACTCGTAGGTTGACCTATAGCTGTCAATCAAACTATGACTGACCTGGACATTTATGCGTGAATTTGGCAGCTTCTGTACATTTAAAATTTATCTTTATTTTTCTTTTTACCCGGGTAAGATTACTATTATTTTTTTAATTTATTATTATTATCATTATTTATTATTATTATTATTTAGTACTAAATTAGTAATAATAATAATAACAATAATATTATTATTATTATGGATTTTTGTCTCGCATCTTTTAAAGGTAAGCTACACAGGCGTGCTCCCGGTCCAGCCATGGCCAAATAAATGAAAGATTTTAAATCAGAAACTTTAGTCTGACTTAAAACCCGACTTTAAACTGTCGTCTTTAGTCGACGTTTAGTCCTGAGTAGTAACCTTGATGGAGCGCTATATAAATCCTCGTAATGAATGAATGAATGAATGAATGGATGGATGAATGAATGGATGAATGAATGAATGAACGAATGGACGAATGAACGAATCGGTGAATAAATGAATGAACAAATGGATGAATGAATGAACAAACGAACGAATGAATGAATGAATGAACGAATGGATGAATGAATGAATGACTGAATAAACGAATGAGCGAACGAATGAATGAATGAGCGAACGAACGAATGGGTGAATGAATGAATGAATAAACGAACGAATGAATGAATGAATGAATAAACGAACGAATGAATGAATGAACGAATGAATGAATGAACGAATGGATTAAATGAATGAACGAATGAAAAGAAAGAACATGGATCTACATGTAGTTGTGTGATATCTTGGCGCTAGGCAGAGGAATATCGTTCCAAGTCATGGGGTCAGCGACCGAAAACTATTTACATGTATAGTCGTCCGCGAGCAAAGAACTCGGAGTCGGAGTAACTGTATAGAGTCAGTGTAAAATTTCACGTGTATAGCCTACATCAGGGGTTCTCAAACTTTATTTTTATTGTACCCCCAAGTAAGAAAATCGAATGATGGCGTACCCCCAGCAAAGTCAGATCAGAAACAAATTGCCATTGCGAAGTCCCCTTGCAGTGTCAACTAAAAGTTCATTTTATCATTGGTGACATCGTTTATTAGAGCCGTATAAATTATAGGGAGCAAAATTTAGTTTGAATCATATAATCTTATCAACAAATTTAGAAGGGAAAATTGGTCTTTTGCCCATGTAAGAAAGTGCGGTGTGCCTGTTTTGATTAACACAGATTTAAAATGTCTGGTTTAAAATTATTCAATTTAAAACACAGAGTTACCCCATGTTTGTTTTATATAGTAAGAATAGTTTAAAATCCAGTTTTACACAGATATGACGTGCTGAAAAGAATCACAATATGTAAAACTCGACCAGAAATTAACCCATAGGCCAATTCAACTCTCTGCAGGTTGAGCTCTATAGGCTATAGGCTAAGAATTTCTGCTTTGGTACTTTCAATCATTTGCACATTATTTATTTCAAAGTTATAGTAATAACCTAGGCCCAAGGCCATGGCCTAGACCTAAACACAAATATGTTGCATGCACCTCACCTCTTAGTATCATGAGTCTAATTATATGTTGTGAAATAAATTAATGACTATGCCGATAATGTAATTGTAATGTTAAAAATCGTTGCTAATCAAAGAAAGACGGACACAAAGTCCATAAACTCAAAAGAAAATTCATATTTCTGGAATTTTTCGCGTACCCCTTACCGGCGCCTGGCGTACCCCCAGGGGTACGCGTACCACAGTTTGAGAACCCCTGGCCTACATAGTATTTTCTTCAATATTATTGCATATTAAATGAATAGACACTTACCCATATACATATACTATACAGAAGTCATATAGCGCCGCGTTCTGGCATAGTTATTATTAGATCTATTAGTTCTATATTTTCATTCGTTCAATACGTTTATCAGACGGAACTTTTAAAAATAATTCCATGACACCTGTCGCCAATTTCACTGCAGTCGTCGTCATTCTAGGAGTCTAGGCAACGTAATTACACACGGTAAAATCTCCAAGGAAAAGGGCCAGAATAATTAGGACTATTGACTGAAAACTCGGACGGTCTACTTATATATGCACTGGCGAGAGAGAGAGAGAGAGAGAGAGAGAGAGAGAGAGAGAGAGAGAGAGAGAGAGAGAGAGAGAGAGAGAGAGAGAGAGACAGTGAGAGTGACAGTGAGAGTGAGACAGACAGACAGACAGACGTACGTACGGACAGACAGACAGACAGACAGACAGACAGAGACAGAGAACAGTGGCGGCGCCAGGGGGGCTGGAGGGGGCTAAGCCCCCCTAAATGCGGCTCAGCCCCCCAAAGCAAAATGCGGAAAATGTCTATAACGGCTTATTTCGTAATAAGAAAACTAGACAATGATCAATGGCATCGAAATCTGCTTTTGCGAATGAATTTAGCGACTTCATTTCTTGGCCTCAGTCTATGAAAAACGGGTGACAAGTTTGCACCCTTACCTTTTGACCATACAACGGGACAGGGTTGTCAAAATTGTCGAAGAAACAACATGGCTCTTAGACACCTCGTTTCAGATTGAAACCGTTTTATAAGTATTAGACGGATAGAAATATCGAAATTGCCTAGTCCTTCAAAAAGTGGTGCAAGGCTGTATTTTCTCTTGATTTTTCGCATATTTCACAAAATAATTAATCATCGTCACAAAAGAATGTACAGGGTTTTATCCCTCCTGCAATCAACTATATAATCATAGCGTAGATGCTTGCGCCAGTGGCGTCGTCAGAGGGCTAGGGGTTATATAGCCTCTAAATGCGGCTCAGCCCCCCAAAGCAAAAAGCAGAGAATATCCATTACGGCTTTATTCGTATTATAATAAGAAAGCTAGACAATGGTCAATGGCATCGAAATCAACTATATATACAATATTATATATATATATATATATATATATATATATTAAGTTGCATAGGTCATTTAAGTCGTTGCATAGCAAATGCTACAAGTTTAGTGAACCAGTTTTGTTGCATTTAGTAGCTGCCTACTGTAAACCGTTTCTTCTTTATGGAATGTAAGTTGTCAGCCCTACCAAAAGTGAGCTGAACTATTTAGAGTACACTTACAGCTCTGCACTGTCTGCAGTATGTGAAATTTTTAAAGTCTCCCATAGTAGTGTTGCATCTGTACTGCACATCATGCATGAAAATAATATTGCAGACTGCTGGTTATCCAGAGGATTGCGTTTTATCCAGAAATGCCTTTGACACAACAATGTACATGTAGTTGTCAGATTTGCGTCATGTTTCTCTTACACACCTCAAATGTGTGCGCTCTTGTTATTTTCGGTATAATAATTATTATATTCTTGTTGTGTATACCACCACTGTCTGGGAATGTACAGTAGGCCTACGTTTGATATAATGGTCAACTAAGAAGTAAAACATTTGGGTTCAGATAATTATATATATATATTATATATATATTATATATACATAAAATAATTGTGTGCATATATCTAAGCATGCATATTTTTGTATTAAGGAAACTTAAACTGTTTTCTGTCATTAGTAATATGCAGGCAGATACTTATAATAGTGTCCTGTGAATGCTGTTGGACACCTTTATTGTGATTTATTTTTTATTTGTGATTATTTTAATTGAATGTCCAGGGTAACGGGCTCTGTTGTCATAGACCCTGTTCAAATCGGATCCATCCATTATTGTGATTACTTTTTTTGTAAAATTTCTGAGTATTAATACTGTGTTGGACACCTTTACTGTGATAACTTGGAAGTCGAGTCCGTGTCCATGGTTGACTTTTTATACGATAATACTGAATTGCACACCATTTTATTGTAAAATTTCTGAATATTAGTGCTGTGTTGGACACCTTAATTTATTGTGATAACTTGGAACTCGAGTCCGTGTCCATGGTCGACTTTTTATACGATAATGCTGAATTGCACACCATTTTATTGTAAAATTTCTGAATATTAATGCTGTGTTGGACACCTTTTATTGTGACAACTTGGATCTCGAGTCTGTGTCCATGGCCGGCTTTTTATACGATAATACTGAATTGCACACCATTGTATTGTGGAATTTCTGAATATTAATATGTTGTTGGACACCTCTTATTGTGATAACTTGGAACTCAAGTCAACGTGGTTTTTGAGTGCTTGCATATCGGTATGTCAAATACAATAGGGACTTTACATTACCTCACTGTCTGCACCACATAGCTACTCGGGCCACTGTGTGCACACGCACTGTATATACTGTATCGCCTTTGCTCAGTTCGGTCACCAACTCGGCTCAGATGACTGAAATTTCGGGGTATGGATGGATCCGATTTGACCAGGGTCTATGACAACAGAGGCCGTTACCCTGGGCAGAAATTTGCTCGGCATATTACAGCACTTAAGAGCAAGGTACAAGACCAGTTCGGGGTATGGTACAGCGCGGGCACGGCATAGACTTTACGCGGACGCGTTTGAGGACCTCCCATTCTCTTTTGCTACCTTAGTTGGACACCTTTGTTTATGATAATTCGGAACTTAATTATTTAGGATTGCGGCCGGATACACCAAAAATCAGAAACCTCAACAATTATTGCTGACTTCGTTTAAATAACCCACTCAATCTCCAACTACATCTTGCAATGTAAAGCGCGTTTGTGCCAGTGCACAATTTCTTGTAAAACCCTTGGTCGGTATGTGCTTCGTTCATGCATTCGGCACTCGCTGCTTCGCGCGATTGCAATATGACCGCCATGGGAAGAAAATGTTCTAGTTGCGTCTCTGGGAGGGAGGAAGGCTTGGGGCTTCAGCCCCCCCAAACCTGAAATCCTGGCGCCGCCACTGACAGAGAACAGAGACAAGATACAGAGAGAGACAGGCAGATAGGCCCAGAGAGACAGGTGCGTGTGTGTGTGTGTGCGTGCGGACGTACTCTCAGTGAAAACTTAGAATCCTGCATGAAACTTGGAAAGCAGACGAAGATTCGCTATGCACAATATTGCACATACAATCGACCACAATATGATTGTAGCTTCTTTCATTGCGTGAGATGCAAAAAGCAGCCGATGCAGACACAGACAGAGGAGGGTCGAGGAGAGAACCAAATTCTGAGGGTCATCGAATGGTCTTCACGGCCACCCTCAACCCCCTCTATCCCTATGTCAGAAAGCAACGCAGATGATGATCGAAGGAACTGAACGAAAAGATTAATTATCGTAAGGTAAACATCGTAACGTATATCGTAAAGTATCGGTAGCTGAACAATCAGCGGTTATATTTCGATGTTCTAATCGTTCGTTTACCGTTCATGATAAGTCGGTCAACTATTATCTGACTTCAGATTTACGAATTCGACAAAAAGAATCCAAAGTACTTGCTGCAGTCGTGTAGGCTGCCAGCAGCAACTTCGGCTATACTTGACTGTAAATACAGGCGCAAGAAATGTTGTATTTCTAGTAGCCCTAAACTAGCAAAACATTAACTGAATTATTGTCGTCTGCAGCCAAAGCAAATAAGACGAAACGGAATCCTATGAAATTGGAAGTTGAACAATAAGTTGCTTGGAACCAACCAATCGCATGTATACATATATACACATACCGATATGCTTTTAGTCAGACAATCTGGAAAATGTTCGTTGGCATAGAGTGTGAGACAGAGAGACAGATAGAGAGACAGACAGAGATAGATAGAGAGGCAGATAGAGACAGAGACGTGTCTAATGTCGTCGGCTGGTGTAAGAGATGGGCTCGACTACTAAGTCGAAGTTAATCGTGCTTCGATGACCGTCAGTCTCCCCCCCACCCACCACCCCCATCTCTATAACGGTTCTGTTCGCTCAGTCATGTGTCACAAATGACTTCAAAGTATGCTCAGAGTATGCCCCTTTGATCTCTCTGGCGACGTGTATCTGTCGCTGTCTGTCTGTCTGTTCGTCTGTCTGTCTGCGTGTCTTCCTTCGTTTCTGCTTCTGTGTTTCTATGCGAACCAGCATTTTGCGTATATAGCAAAGAGAGTTGCTTTCGGTGTTTTTTTATCTGCCTCTTTCTTTCTGTACTGTCTTCCTGCTTATCTCTCTCTCTCTCTCTTTCCCCAATCTCTGTCTATCTCTGTTTCTCTGTCTCTCTCTGTCCCTCTCTCTCTCTGTCTCTTTATGTGTGTGTCTCTCTCTGTCCCTCTCTCTGTCTCTCTCTCACTTTCTCCATAATATCATTCTCTCTGTCTCTTTGTCTCTCTCTCTGTCTCTCTTTCACTGCCTCTTCTTCTGCCTCTCTGTCTCTATGTCTCTGTCTGTCTGTCTGTCTCTCTCACTACACTTCCGTGTTTTATTTATAAACCTCTGTATTGATCCCTTGCATTCTGCTTTCCTGTCTTATTGTGCATGTTGTTCCGCCCGTATGTCTTTGTCTTCTTCTGTCCCATACTACAATGTAACCTATGAAATAATTGTTATGTGATGTGTCTTATTGGTCTGTCCGTTTCTTTCGTCACCTGTCTTTGTCTCTCTCACTCTGTGTCTCATTCCGTTCATCTCCTGTCTACATGCATATGTCAGTCTCTCTTTTCTTAAACCTCGAGGGAGCGTTTGATCGATGAAGCAGTTGCCAGATTGTCTGTCTCTATCTGTCTCTGTCTGTCTCTGTCTGTCTGTCTCTGTCTGCCTCTGTCTGCCTCTGTCTCTCCCTCGCTCCTTCTACTCCACGCCGCCCACATTCACCACCGCAGCTGTCTGTCGAGAGATGCTCTCAAGCACATTTCACCAAATCCACCAGAAGCCTACGCATGAACATGCGCTATCCGTCTGTATACCTGCTTGAATGTATGTCTATTTGCCAGTCTTCGTATGTGCTTCTGACTGCCTGGCTGTCTCTCCACCTACATGTCTCCCGTTTGGCTCCCTAACTCTATAATAATAGGACCATAGGGTGCCTCTACTGCATGTCTCTTTGGCATGCATCTGTGCCTCTGTCTGTTCGTATGCTTGCAATTATGTCTGCATTTTAGCACAACTACGAACGTGATCAATTATTGAGTGCGTGCATAACGTGTCTGTCTGTCTGTCTGTCTGTCTGTCTGTCTGTCTGTCAGTCAGTCAGTCTGTCTGTCTGTCTGCTACATTTGTCGCCTGTTGATCTCTCTAGAGGTCGCCGTGTGTCCACCCACGCAACTAATGGCTTGCAGGTCTGAGTGGATGTATACATGTACATTGTACATTGTACATGTACTGTACCCTGCAGCAGCGACGACGTGGCCCATCCATCCATCCATCCGTGCGTCCATCGCTAGTGGACCGACCATGGCTGGAGACGATCCCAGACTACTTCCTGTTTTTTGGTTGGCGTATAAACAACTCGATGTCCAGTTCTGGACATTCAGGTGACAACGGCACGTACTGACCACTCGCATCTCTCTGTGTGTCTGTCTGTCTGTCTGTATGCCTGTCTCTCTCTCTCTCTCTCTCTATTATAATATTATATGCGACACTCATAAAGCGCAGTTTATTTTCGCATTAGATTTCAAGTGGATCAGAGCCATGGGTATTTCTTAAAGTTGATGACCTTTTTTAGTCGTCAAGTTCAAATCTCATGAAAATCACTAAATATTTTCCGACCAAAAAAGTTGATGCCCTTTTTTAGTCATTTGCTTTTGGTTGGAAGTTCTTGGGGGAGGCTCGTAAAAAGATACTATTTACACGGTAAAAAAACATGAACCTGGGGCTTCTTGGGGGGCTTAGCCCCTGATAAACTCCGCCTTTGTATATCATCCAACTTTCTGTTGTTCTGACACCTTATCCCGTTACTGCTATCGCGAATTAAACTTCATTTAATTAAAATCAATTGAAGCAGAATATTATTATACGTTAATATCGTATCGTAATATGGATGTATAATTGTATATTATATGGCGCCTTTCTAAGTATGATCACTCAGAGGCGCTAAAGGAAATGCCTTAAAAGAACGAAAGACTGACGAGGAAAGACAAGGCATTAGTTTAGCTCTTAGTGGGGGGAGGAAAGTCATTCCAACTGGAAGGACCAGGAAGTCATTCTAAATGGAAGGACCATGCAGGAAGTCGTTCCAGTCATTCCAGATGGAAGGACCAACCACAGCAAACGCCCGATGCTGGGCAGGCGTAGTCCTATAGTCCTGATATAAAAAAAGATCAACGGAACGATTTGATCGTGAGTGAGGATGTAGATAACTGTTTTTGCATAATTATGCAGTATACATGTATAGTATACGAGAGGTTTTAGAATTTAGAGTTACTTTCCAGCTGTGCCTTGTCGTTGATGCATGCGCATTGCGCACAACGATAGGAAGTCAATGCGTGACTTTAAGCGTGATATTCAATCGTGATATACAATCGTATAATGGTCAAATATCACGAATGAAGGCTAATGGACTAACGCCACTCCGTCCTGTGACTTAGACACGTTATATATATATATATATATATATATATATTGGGCTTAGACAATAAACATCCCTAGTCTCATTGACACTCAATGCCACTGCCTCGCTGTTAGCATTTCTTCCTTAACATTTTTGAGCCAACTTATGATTGGTGCCTTTATAATTTATGGTCTGCGTAATGCAAAGGTTTCATCCGAAGGGCTCCGTTTTCTTCGATGGCTCAGATCTTCACTGCACCTTCTACTGGCGAGTGCACGCCCCCAACACACACAATGTTCGTTCTGCTTAGAACATCGTCATGTACCATGCGCGTAGGCCTATATATGTGAAAGAAAGCCACTGCATGAATGTTCGGTTCAGTTGCATTGCAGCGCAGCCTAAGCCGACATAATTGTTATTATTGCTAATGTCAGCTGTCATCTTTCATATGGTCAGTGGACCACAGACACGGTCTCTTCATTTGATGTGGCTGACCATGAACTATACGTTGTCTAAATTATGCAATTTCAATTAGCTATAGTATACACGTTCCAAAGATCAGATGAAACTATATAGGCCTATATATATATATTATATATATATAATGCTCGACCTGCTGCAGCGGTCGATCTTCGCTTATGTCCGGAGGAAAAGAAAGAGTATTTCGATGGGACATCACCATTTTATTGTCAAGTTTCTTTCTTTGCGAAGATCTCCTACAGCAGTAGCATCTATGACCTTGACTGTTCTAGGTCGCTAACTCGGTATGACTCTGCTAAAGAGAGACGGTTACCAAGGTTACACCACATTACCCTCATCGGTGCCCGCACATTGAGGCAAGAGGGGGCACATGCCTCCTTCTGAAAAATTGATTTTTCTATTGTTAACTAGGCCTATAGTATACTACTTTTTGTTACTAACGATACACAAAGTAAAACCGAGAAATTTACATTTAGAAAACTCTGTGAAAACATTAACTCGTTTTCTAAATATTCCGCTTTAAATTTTCCATCTCATGCATGTTAAAAAATTAAACCGCATAGCCATTATGTTTTGCCCCTCCCCTTGCAAAAATGTCTGCGAGCGCCCACGATATTGCCTTACGCACCCTCGTATTAGCCGAGCATATATCAGGAAGATCAGCGTCTCTGTAAATTCAACGATACAACGAATGCGACGGCGATGGAAAAATGTTTTTCTAGAAATGTCCTTTTTCATTTTGTGTCATTTCGTATACTTCACAGCCACTATATAACAGTGAACGGGGCGGATCCAGGATGGGGCTAATCTGGTCCTGGTCCCCATTCAGAGATTTGCATACGACGTAGCCCACCCCCATTTTCAATAGGTTTCAAGCTTTCAATCAATGCAGCGGGAAAAGGTGGAAGAAAGAGAGAAAAAATAGCATATGACTAAAAAAGTCATCAGCTTTCAAATAACCAGACTTGCTACGGCTTTTATAATTTTTTATTTTTCGGCGAAAGACCAACGTTATTTGTTTGAACCAGAGCCAAAATTTTTGCCCCCCCCGCCCACCGTCTTCAAAAATTTCTCTATCCGACCACACTGCCAGTGGATGTCTCGCTCCATTCGTCTTACTCTTTCACTTCCACAACTGCAGCCTGTCGTCCACTTCCATTTCTTCATCTCGCTTTGCTTTCTCGTCGTCCATAACTCATATATATTATATATATATTATATATTATATATATATACTGCGGCGTTTAGTTCAGCGAGTCTCTGCTGGCTGATGTCATCGTCAATATTATATGATGATGATGAATAGGACGCTATATCATCATCGCCAGCAGCGACTCAATTCCTACATTCGACCGACGACGACGACGACGACGACGACGACGACGACGACGACGAGTGCAGCAGCAGCAGCAGATGTGTGATGATGTGTGAGGATGGGCGTGTGGCGCAGACTCATATGCCCGTGTCAATTATTGATAACACGCCACACCCTTGTATACGGTTGGACATGCATCGACAGACCGCACGCTTCATTAGATAAGTGCATCGTCTAAAAGTCATCCGATCCATGAATAGAGTGGGAGAGGTGGACATGGTCGAGGTTGCCTCTGTATGTATGTATGTATGTATGTATGTATGTATGTATGTATGTATGTATGTATGTATGTATGTATGTATGTATGTATGTATGTATGTATGTATTAGGGTGGTCGCATCTGTAATGGCAAATTTTCAACTTCATTTTTGTTCTTTCCCCAACCCACCATTTGGTGCCACTTGGTAAAAGACTGATGCAGCCCAAAAATTATCCCGATAGAAAAATATTTAGGACTAGCACAACGTGTTTGAAGTTTTGGTGTTTACGAAATTTCATCGTCTTTTTGAGTATAATGCTAATTTAGCTACATTTTTGGACCTATGACTAGTTTTAACAGAAATGCAACATTCTTTTACTCAAGCACGACTGACAAGTATGTCTGACTTCTACAATGATGATAATGGTTTGTTATATATTTTTATGAACAATTGATCATCACAATAGTATTTGACTCGTGAGTCCCTGAGATCGATGACCATAAACCTTTACTATAAATCTACTTTAAATTTCTGTTAGCTGCCATTGGCACTTTGCTGTTGAGTTGCTTGACTCGGGTTCTGCTAAAAATAAAGATAGCCCCTCCCGCTTCAGGCTTGGCCTACCAGGAGTGATCCAGCACTTAGGCCATTAGTGTTAAGCTACCGAACCCACTGCTGTAAAACCGATCTGCGTGTCGTGCTATAGTGGGCCGTATTTCGTATAACATGTACTTGTAATCATTCTGCGGTGTGTCAGATTGAATCATTAAAAAGAAGATACTACTACTAATGATTAAATGAAGATTATTGTACTAGAAAGTCAACACATTGCCATGTTCTTTTGATAGTCCTGATTTCTATCTACAGGGATTCTTTGTTACACTAAAGGCTCTTTATTACATGCTTAACTTTAACACAAATTCTGATATAATACGGACAAGGACCTCAATAATAGTTGAACTAGAGAAAACTACTGATGACACATGTATTTTCGTTTATTGTGGTAATCAGAGCAGAATGACACAGCGCATCACAGATAAGATTTATCAAGAGTTGCTGTAAAGAAATGAATTAAAATAGATGTTGAAATTATTGAGATCATAATTTTTATAGATCAAAGAAATTACTTATTACCACATAGGAATCAAAAAGCAGCTTTTAAACAACTTCCAAAGAGAGCATCATAAATGAGTGCCTGATGAAGACTACTCACATTGTTGTCTATTTCATAATATAGAAGTTATCCAATTAAAAGTATAAGCTTACTTTTAGAGCTGAAAACGTGAACACAGAGTCAAACAATTGACACAGAAAGTGCTGTCAAGAGTGGACTCAAATTACCCTGCCTTTATTAGCTATTGTAAATTAACTACCTATTATAAATTAGCATGAAAGGCGATGGTGTCAAACACGTAAGCTATATGCGACTCAAAATCTCTACATCATGCTCAGCAATGGATCCAGCTGAAATTACAGTGGCCGCATGGACATCTCAGACGACCAACCAATTCAAGGGTATAAGTATAGCATTCTCAAGACAACACCCATTGGTACACCCTTGGAGGCAGATGAACACCTTCCTTGGGCAACATGCCAGAGATTTCACTTTGAGGGAAGTGAATCGTGAAAACTACAACATAGCTCAAACCCATGCAAAGACCAAATGCAATTTGAATTGTGAGACAGTGTAATAATGCCTCAGCTCAAAAACATTTTAGCCTAAATTATTTTGAGATAAAAATTCGCATCTAAAAATAATGGATTTCTACTTTTTAATATTACTCCAGTTCCTTGTACCCAGTAACCCCATGAACAATGACGGTAGAAAAAGAAATATTTCTCAGAAATCAGACCTAATTAAGAATTTTGGTGATTTTGCAGAATAAATTAATTATATAGGACACAGATGAAACCGCACAATTTTTTTCCCCAATATAATTTATACTATTACTGTTCCCTTACCGTAGCAGTCTAAGAACAATACGCTATTATAATCAATCAAGACAAGGTAAAACAGGTTACTATTTGTAAAGAAATAAGATATGATAGATATTATCTGTGATGCGGTGTGTTATACAGGTTTTCTAGCCTTAGAGGAATTTTTCTTGAAGTGGCGCTATATAAATTGATGATCATGATTACGATGACAGTAGCATCATCATGTTTAAGTGTGGAGCAACTACAGGTAGTTGAATTGATTCCTGGTTTGAAGATTCCTGGTTGACTACAGCCATATAGCTACTTTTGAGCATTAGAAGTCTTGCTATTATAAGGGTAAAACTTTGATGGCGTTGTGCTAGTCCTAAATATTAATATTTTGTCTTACAACTTTTTGTGTGATGTTTCTGGGGAGAATGGAACCAAACGGCGCCTTGGGGAACAGTCAATTCCAACTTTCATTTTTAACGACCACCCTAGTATGTATGTATGTATGTATGTATGTATGTATGTATGTATGTATGTATGCATATGTATGTATGTGTGTATGTATATATATATAGGCCGGATGTTTCCAGGATCTATGACGGTGTAGAAGGACGGGACTGTATTGCATTTGCAACACAACTGGGCATTTATATTGCGTAGTGTTCTGGAAACCTCTCCTATATACAGGCGCTCCCTCCCCTCCCCCGCAGATCTAAACGGAGGATGCAATAGGGCTCGTTTAGAGCGACAACTTCGTCCGAATACGAATTACGGTGGAACATATATCTTTGAAGGTGTCCAGGCGTATACAACCCGGTCAATTGGTGCTATAATTATAGGCGTATATGTACTCGGTCGTGTTTTAAAAGATATAGCCTATATCGGGGAATAATGAGGGAGGATTAGGTGGCCGTAGCGCACATTCACATCCGACGGCCAACCGGGTCTTCCTATACAGAGGGTTGACAGTAAAACATGGGCTTTCGAATACCACTCTGCACGACGACATTGACTCAGCAGCAGGTCGGACATTCGACTGCCTATATGTATATATGTATATATGTATATATATGTATATATATATATACATATATATATATGTGTGTGTGTTGTGTGTGTGTGTGTGTGTGTGTGTGTGTGTGTGTGTGTGTGTGTGTGTGTGTGTGTGTGTGTGTGTGTGTGTGTGTGTGTGTGTGTGTGTGTGTGTGTACTCGACCGACCGTTGCTTGGTTGAATAAGGAATGCGATCATTAACCATATACATGTATATATATAGGCCTATATATATATATGTATGGTCACTGCAGGTCGTATACATACTGGATGGTCGATGTCAACCTTAAAGACACTGATTCTGTATTTCTCTGTCGCAGACGCCATCTAGTGTAAACTCGACGACAACAGCATCCAATTATTCTCCTAACGAAAATCTCTCTATACACAGGTCCGACCATGGTGTAGGAAGGGACCGACCGACATGGATTGACAATTCCTTCGTAGAAGGTTTTCAAACAGAGTTCATCACCAACAATCATTGCATATATTATATAAAGAGGCAAATCGATTTGAATATTTAAAACCATGACGTCAATTGGATTTGTGAGTAACTTCCGAGCTGCTAAGATCAGACGAATTAATGTAAAATCTGGCACAACATATTTTTATGGCAAAGAGCTCTACATGTACATGTATAACATGAATGGTGGCAGTAGCAATACATGTGTGTACCTCGGTCATGACAGTGAACAGCTTTGAAACGTCGTCGTTGTTTCAATAAGACAAGACAACATGCCTATCGGCCTTGTAGTGCTAGGGTATCGATCCAAATAACACGGTGAATGAAAGAGGTGAATGAAATAAACAAATGAGTGCAGTATATGGGGACGAATAGACTGGACGGAAAGGGAAACAATATGTGAAGCACAAACACCGGAAGAATGGATCATTCGAGGAAGAGGAAATGCATGGAAAGCTTAGGACGAAAGAGCGATGCAGGGGAGAGAGAGAGAGAGAGAGAGAGAGAGAGAGAGAGAGAGAGAGAGAGAGAGAGAGAGAGAGAGAGAGAGAGAGAGAGAACAAAGCGAGAACAGAAAACAAGCTTACTTCGTCTATATGCAAATAGCTGCATGGTGTAAATAGATATGTCTATTCTAATACGAGTCAGAGCGAGAACGTCTAAATTTAAACTGGGGTTGAATCTATATTTACACCAGTGCGCATTATCGTTCAACTTGCACAAGATCCAGCTTTGTAATTGCAATTGTAATTCAGACAATTTATAGATCTATAGCATCGAGCAAGCCACTTCTAGGATGCTTCATACGCATATTGTCAACTGTCGGAGTAAATGTAATGAGCTCGAGAGCAAGTGCAGCTTCAATTGTTTTTAAAAGTTGATTCAGTCTTGATTTCCTGGATAGTTGCTGAAGACTGTTCCAGGCGCATGGGCCTGGGACTCGAAAGGCGCCATCACCATTTTAGTTTTCGTCGCAGAATGGACACATCGACGGTCTTGGACGATCGCAGCCGGGACCTCCTTGGATCGTCTGCTAGCCGTTTGATGCTGTCTGCGAGGTAGCCTGGTGCACAATGGTTCAGGAATTTATACATTATAGGATACACAGTTTGAAATTGATGCGGTCGCCTATGCCAAGCCACTGAAGCTGGTCCCGGATCGCGCTTGAAATGTGGTCGAATTTTTTTCAATCGCAGGACCAGACGAGCAGCAGCATTGATGACCGCCTGAAGCCGAATGATACTGCGCTGTGGCAAGCCAACAAAGGCGACAATGTAGTGTTCGATTCGGTCCAAGATCAAACTTTGAATCAGATGGCGTGTCACTTCTTGCGTGAGTGACCGAGACACAGATCTCAGCTGTCTCAGTATTACAAAGCTTTCATCAACGTGCTACAAAAACAGGATCTGTCTCGAGCTAATCTCACTTATATATATATATACCAATATATATATATAATTATATTATATATATAATTGTAGAAGCTGACGTTTTAGAGATTATACAACAATGCAAATATGGTGTGTTTCGATTCTACATAGAGAACCCAACAATCTAACCTGTGACGATATATAGGGATATATTCCACATAGAGAATTCAACTGATGACTATCAGATCGAATCTATATATATATATCCGTTCCGTTCCTAGCCATCCTCGGTACGAGGTTCGGCCGCATCATGCACGATGTTCCTCCAATGATTCCTGTCCTCCGTCATTCTTAGCATTTCTCCCATTTGCAAGCCCGTCCATGTCTTTATGTTGTCCAGCCAATTCGTTCTTGGCCTTCCTCTTCCTCTACCTCCAGGAATTGTGCCCTGCATGATCTCTTTCTCTATGCATGTACCCTCCTTTCTCATGATGTGACCGAAGTATATCATTTTTCTTTCTTTAACTGTTCTTAGCATGTTCCTCTTCACACCAGCGGCCTCCATCACCCATTCGTTTGTTCGTTTTTCCATCCATGATATTCTCATGATCAATCTAAGACATTTCATCTCGAACGCTTCTATTCTCCTCTCCTCCTCCTTCCTCAATGTCCAGCTTTCGCAACCATACAATGCCACCGGCCACACCAACGACCTCCAAAGCTTTATCTTTGTTTCATTTGCTATGTCGTGACTTTTCCATATCTTCTGTAGATCTGTAGCTACTGCATACCCCTTTGCCAGTCTTGTTCTAATCTCCGACCCACAATCGCCATTTCTTTCAATCCTTGAACCCAGATACGTGTAATTGTCTACCTGTTCTAAATCTTCTTGGTTGATCTGAACTTTACATGATGCTTCTTTGGATTTCATTTTGCATGATGCTGTTTGGAGAAAATAAGATGGTAGGTCCCCAGGTCTTTCCATCTCGCAGTAAGGAAGCCTTACTCCGGCAATGCCAGATATGCCCTCCTCTCTCTGTAGACCTGCCGTTGTCCTTATCTGAATCTTCCGCCATGTCTACTAAGGCCTTGCTGCTGCCCAAGACCTGCCGCTCACGTTGGCCAACCATTTCGGAGTTCCTGCTGAGCCTGTCCAACTCGCGTAGCGCCCAAGGTGGTACTTCAGTCAAAGACTTTCACCACTGTTGGCATATATATATATATATCCATATATATATACCCATATACCTCAGCCGATCCCACTGCTTCGTAATGTTATAAATATATATGTCGTACGTTTCGACCTCTCGTGCTTAGGTGAGCGCATGCAGAGTTGCATGAATACTGATGTCGGTCGGTTGCGCATTACAAGCAGCAGTCCTGCTGATGCCGATGCTGCAGCCCAAGGCTTCTGATGGCCGAACATCGGTCAAATCGAGACTGATGATCATCTACGATGCAGACAACGGGCCATTGACACCGATGTCCCCGAGGCTGATGCGACAAAAGTAGCCACATCATCATCGTCAGACCTCACCTTGTATACAGTATACATGTTGGGCTTGTATATGTCCAAGACCTCGGCTAAAGATGCAACCATGGTTCACATAGGCCTAAAAACGGAAGAAAATACAAAAGAAGCGACGTGTTTCTGCTTCTCATTGAACTGCGTGTGTCGTGTGTGTCTGTGTATGTGGGTGCGTGTACGACTGTGTGTGTGTGTGCGTGTGTCTGTGTGTGTGTGGGTGTGTGTCTGTGTGTCTGTGTGTGTGTGGGTGCGTGCGTGCGTTAATGTGTTTGTGCGTGTCACTGATATTTCATCTTCGTTCGGAGTGTCAAGACCCTGTGCATGTCTGCTGTCGCTTCATAAATTGCATTACACTGAATTGTATGGTACACGCTATATGCGCATATGATGGTGTGTGTGTGTGTCACAGTGTGTGTGTGTGTGTCACAGTGTGTGTGTGTGTGTCACAGTGTGTGTGTGTGTAGGTATGCATATTGAGCATAGTCTCGCAATGTCGTAAATAAGCCACCTGCTTATCAACTGACTAAATCGCTTAGACCTGTCGACTGACTTATCTATATAGAGGGAGTCTATAATACCGAATTGCCATATCGACTTCTTAGGCAACCCGGATGACCTGGTATAGTCGCCTAAAAGTGTATTTCAGTTTACTGCCTGATATGCTGATGGACCAATGACTTTAAAATGTCAATATGAATTAATGATACTATGATAGACGGTTATATAGACGCTCATACGAGTCTTTATTAAAGAGATCAATTAAACAGACTGGTGAATCCGAATTGTGGGCTGCTGTTGCTGCTCGTCTATAGAGAACGCCATAAAATCCGTGTTAGTTATAGTCCCGCAGTGGCTCATATCAAAGGCTGAGAATTGCCGGTGGTTGGATTTCAACCCCTGCAGTCTTTGCACACCCAAACTGCACTCTGACCAGTTATTGTTCTACGATTCTGGCATTTGTGGTTCCTCTTAACCTTTTTCTTCAGGTCTATATAATAGGCAGTGCATGCGTCTTTACCGAATCATTCAGTAAACGGCACCTGACCTTAATTTGTTTTTCCCCCGAGTTGTTTTTACGGCTCTTCAATTGCATTCAATGGTTCAACCACCGTTTTTGCGACTATTTCTACAGTAGACTACTCTGCGTTTGATAAAATAGACGTATACATGCGTGTCAGCATGCAGTGACACTTTTATACCTTCGCTGTAGAGCAGGTTCGCCCTTTGGTGTCACGATGTCCATGATGGAACCATGGATTTAACGATCAACAAGTTCGACTATCCCTGACAGCATTAGAAGGACATTACCTGAACCATAAGAATTCCTCTGCACTACCTCTTTATAAAGCAAGCTCTGCTTCTGTCCTACTGCTGATGTCTTCGTCAAAAATCGAAACTCGGAGCCCGCAATTAGAGCAATAGTCAGAAAAAACATTAAGTGAACCAAGTCGGAAGGCATCGCTTCGGCGGCGGCGGTGGGTGGCAACGGCGTGGGGAGGCATATTCATTAACTGATTCTAATCCCGCACCACCACGCGACCACCACCATCATCATCACCGATTGCCACCCAGTGGATCCCCATGGATGCTGTTACCTCGGTTTGACCTCCCGGGTTATGACCTGTCGTCGGAATGAACAGAGCCGCTTACCAATTGCCGAATTGAATTGATGTAGCGCCACTCACAAGCTGGTCTTTGTTACGTGACTGTTTTGGACGATGCGAAATCTCCGAAAATTTACATTACATTACATTATTATGTGGCACGCTTAATTATCAACAGTTTTAAGCGGATCCATCGCTAGATTTATTTCTAATTTGCGTGAGTCGTGAATCGATCTAGCTTTCGAATCGACCATTGCCACGGGTTAATTGCTAGATAAAAAGAAAAGGAAATAAAGGATTGCCATGCTGCGTTCGACCTTGACTGCAGACTAAATCTTCTCACACGTCTTTGACTTTGAGTTGCATTTTACTAGCAAGAAATGCCTCTGCGTCGTTTGAATGGCGCTACAGAAATGTTCAAGTACACGCATGCAGAACTATCTGGGCATTGGTGAATAAGGACAAGGCTGCTGCAGTCACTGTTGACTGCGGATAATTTGATTGACGCATTTTTCGCCGACCAATGGACCAATGCTCCTAAGGGAGTCGCAAGAAAACATTCTGATGTTTGTTTCCAGAATATGGGAGAACGTTTTAGCGGCGACATTTGGGTGATATATAGGCCTACGTGTAGAATGCATTGTCGAACATGCATTCGAGGCATGCAGTCGAACAACCATGAGGCTTCTATCCCTATACATGGCGGGCGCAGCTTGCGCCCAGTGAAAATTAGGGGAGGGAGTCAGAAGACGGCCAAAATTCACGTCGGTTGGGGGAGAAGATCGGACATGGAGGGCAGCGTTCAATCTAGGCATCGCTGAAGGAAGATAGTAAAGGAAGATCCCCAAGAAAATACTTCCCCTCCATATAAATTGGGACAAAATGGTAGGCCTAATAGTTTTTAGCAAAATGTATACACTTTATACACTTTGAGTTTTTAGGTAGGCTACTATCTGCATTTTTGAATTGCATGAACTGCTATAACAGCTATAATATACTATAAAAAAAATTCCTATAACATGATTATAATTGTTTTTACTATTTTAATAAATAATACAATCATATTATAATAGAAAAAAATAATGTTAAGACAAATACTAGTTAGGCTACAATCTGCATTTTTGCATTACATGAACTGCTATAACAGCTATAATATACTATAAAAAATGTCCTGTTACATGATTAGCCTATAATTATGTTTTTACTATTTTACTAAATAATACAATCATATTATAATAGAAAAAATTTAATGTTAATACAAATACTATTTTGCACAACTAACTGGCTTCTCTCCAATGTTATCTTTCAAATTTCAGACAGTCAAATTTCAAAATGTTTTGGTCCTTGAACACTTAGTAAAGCAACATCATTATTACGTGGGCTTACAATGTAGGCCCTACATTGTAGGCCTATTTTATTGTATTGCATTGTGCTCTAAAAATTTATGTAACGCCTCTCGAGTGCACACTCATCAGAGGCGCAAAACATATGGCTCCCCAATTTTAGCAGCAATTCCTCCACTCAAACAGTAGAGTAAAATTTTGCTAAGAGGACAGCTTAAAATGCTAAAATTGCAAAGCACAAATCGCAAAAATTTCTTATGGGGAGGGGCACATTCCCTCCCCATACCAGGTCCCTTCTCGGCGCTACACATGGTTCGGCGATCGTCTGCTGGATGCTCGTTTGTCCCTCTCCAAACAAACCTTCATTCCCACACTAGAGGACGGCATGCGCTAGATTGCATTATATTGCATACATAGAGGAAGGCCGGTCCAGAAAAGGGGGGGAAAGAAAATGGATTGCGCCCGGTTGCTTAGGGGGGATAGAAGCCCCTGCGAACAACTACTGTAGGTTGCTAAATATTCTGTGGCGCTATATAAAATCACATAAAACCAGATTGGATCGCCTGCTTTGGCCATAGATGCAAAATCTGGTATAGAAACGTATCGTGCGAATTTCACTTGAGTCATAATCATCAGAAGCAGGAGACATTCTGCGAAGGCAAATTGTACGAGAAGCACACAACATTAAGAATTCAAGCATTCATCGTGGTTATTAACTTATTATATATAGTAACTGCTGGTTGCTGTTTACCGACATAATTATTGTCATAGCAAAGAAGATTGACTTTACCCTACTCCTCCTCTGCCTTTTCTTCCTCTTCTTCCTCTTCCTCTTCTTCTTCTTCTTCTTCTTCTTCTTCCTCTTTTTCTTCCTCCTCCTCTGTTTTTTCTTCCTCTTCTTCCTCTTCTTCTTCTTCTTTTTCTTCCTCCTCCTCCTCCTTTTCTTCTTCCTCTTCTTCTTCTCCTTCTTCTTCTTCCTCTTCTTCGTCCTCCTCCTTTTCTTCCTCCACTTCTTCTTCTTCTTCTTCCTCCTTCTCCTCCTTTCCTCCTCCTCCTTTTCTTCTTCTTCTTCTTCTTCCTCCTCCTCCTCCTCCTCCTCCTCCTTGTTCTTCTTCTTCTTCTTCTTCTTCCTCTTCCTTCTCCTCCTCCTCCTGTCTCCAGGCTCGTGGTTGCCACTATAGCAGAACGCGTGCAGTGGCAGGGGTGTAGGAACTATTCACCTTTTAAGACCAAGAAGCAGCTTAATTAGAATCTCAATCAGTCATGCTAAGGGAACAATGCGAATTGAAGAGGGTCTTTGATTATGCTGACCCTTTCGATTGGCCCTGCTGACACCTCATCGGTGAACACGTGACTTCAATTTCTACAGCTCTGCACTTTTTATGTCTACACTTTTCGGTTGTTGTTTTTTTTTATCCAATAAATGCATTGGCACAGCTAAGAAGCAATTTCCGGAAGTCTCCATATAAGAGAGTTTTCACGTATGAGTGTTGTTATATAATTGGGTTTCCATATAAGAAGGTTTCCATAAAAGAGGGCTACTATGTAAGACGGTTTCCATATAAGAAGGCTTCCATGAAAGAGGGTTTCTATATCAGAGAGTTTCTATATAGCAGGGTTTCAATGAAATTGGGTTTCCATGTAAGAAGGTTTCCATATAAGAAGGTTTTCAAATAAGAGGGTTTCCATAAATTATATGAGAGACTTCATATAAGAGGGTTTCCATAAAACAGGGCTTCCATATAAGAGGCTTTCCATAAAAGAGGGCTTCAAAATAACAGGTTTTTCATAAAAGAGGGCTTCCATATAAGAGGGCTTCCAAATAAGAGGGTTTACATACGAGAGGTCTTCTTTATAAGTTGGTTTCCATATAAGAGAGCTTCCATATAAAAAGAGGGTTTCAATAAAAGGGGGCTTCCATATAGGAGGGTTTCTATAAGAGAGCTTCCATATAATAGGTTTTCCATAGAAGAGGGCTTCCAAATAAGAGGGTTTCCATACTAGAGGGCTTCCCTTCCATATAGGAAGGTTTCCATATACATGTAAGAGGGTTTCCACATGAGAAGGTTTCCATGATAATGATTGTAAGAGAGCTTCCAATGAACGCGGTCGCACTGCATGCTACAAAGAATTAGGATATAGAAAATTGCAGAATAAGGTCTGTTTTTTCTGCGGTGTGTTTGAACCTGCAAACCTCTGGTCCCCTATATATATTTACGGCCACGAATAGCAGACTCGTTCAATGTAAGACTTGGCAAATAATTCATCTTCTTTGTAAGAAGCAATGGGGGATCGAACCCCCGCTGTATAGGCAGTGAAATGACAACTGTTCCCAAATGGACACATGCAGCTCAACAACTGTGCTCTTTATTGTGGCATAGACTCTATCTACGTGAAAATAAATAACACGTCGTCGATGAATTGAACCAACTTCGGACTATATGTTTACTTACTTATGCTACGTCACCTACCGCAGTGACGTCATAGAAACGAGATTGCTCGTCCTGTGGCGCCACCTGTCCTCAGCAGCTGTCGATTAGCGTCATATATATACACTGTATATTATACAGCGAATTGAGTAGAATGAACGCACAAAGTCAGTGCATTCGTATTGCAATCGCACGTTTTTTGCTTTTCTCTGAATTTGCCCAGTTGACTATGAGAGCGGTAAGAGCGTTGGCCGCGTCTCAGGTGTCTCTACAAGTGAAAGAAAGTGTGTATTTGCAGTTTAACGTCACTGTGCATGGGGTAACAAAGACCATTAGCGACGTCCTCCTCCTTTATACGTCCTCCTCCTTTATCCAGGCTTGGGACTGGCACTGGCAGAGTGCAACCAGCGGCGGAGTTGTGAAAGAGAGCGTGCGCCGTGCGGACCGCGATTCACTTGCCGAAGTTGGTTTATTTGAAAGATTCAAATTTCTGGCTATAGCATGCATGGCTTAATGATCCGTGCACGGGAGAGTAAAATAATGCTATCATTGGCATCAGGGGCTGCTATCCCTATACATGGCGGGCGCAGCGTGCGCCCAGTGAAAAATAGAGGGGGAAATCAGAAGACAGCCAAAATTCACGTCGGTTGGGGGGGAAGGTCGGACATGGAGGGCAGCGTTCAATCTAGGCATCACTAGGAGGAAGATCCCCCCAGAAAATACTTCCCCTCCATATAAATTTGGACAAAATTGTAGGCCTAATAGTTTTTAGCAAAATGTATGCACTTTGAGTTTTTAGTTAGGCCACTATCTGCATTTTTGAATTACATGAACTGCTATAACAGCTATAATAGGCCTATGCCATAATAAAAATTTCCTATTACATGATTATAATTATGTTTTTACTATTTTAATAAATAATAATCATATTATATTTGAAAAAAATGTTAATACAAATACTATTTTGCACAACTAAATGGCTTCTCTCCAATGTTATCTTTCAAATTTCAGACAATCAAATTTGGTCCTTGAACACTTATATATATAGTAAAGCATCCTCATTATTACTTGGGCTTACAATGTTGGACCTACATTTTATTGTATTGCATTGTGCTCTAAAAATTGATGTAACGCCTCTCGAGTGCACACTGATCAGAGGCGCAAAACATATGGCTCCCCAATTTTGGCAGCAATTCCTCCACTGAAATAATAGAGTAATTTTGCTAAGAGGACAGTTTAAAATGCTGAAATTGCAGTGCGGAAATTGCAAAAATTTCTTATGGGGAGAGGCACATTCCATGCCATGCATACCAGGTCCCTTCTCGGCGCTACACATGCTTCGCGATCGTCTGCTGGATGCTCGTTTGTCCCCCTCCAAACAAACTTTCATTTCCACACTAGAGGAGGGCATGCGCTAGATTACATTATTTTGCATACATAGAGGAAGGCCGGTCCAGAAAGGCGGAGGGAAGAAGATGGATTGCGCCCGGTTGCTTAAGGGGGATAGAAACCCCTGATTGGCATGGCGCATATTCAAACGGATTGTCATGAGTTATCTTTAATGGTGAGTTAGGCCCTAGCCTATTACGGACCAGGGTGTTTAAGACTAATATCGAAGTACTAGACTATAGAACAAAGCACAGAACTCGTTTAGAAATTATTAAGGTAAAAAGACAACTGAAATTAAACTGAAAGACATAATACATATAGAGCAAAATAATATCGTCGATAGATTAAATCTATAGCGCCCTAATCGATGGTCGTGCCCTCCCCCAGACCCCACCCAACAACTGGTCGATGACTCACGTTACCGTTCGCCTGGCGACAGTTTCTGTAGGTGTGAAGAAGTCCTACGGGTTTCACAGCGAAGGGCTTCTGTCGGCTCACTGGTCTGGTTCGGTTGCTCCGTTCTGAAGTCGACTTCGTCCGTTTCCTCGTTCCAGGATGGAAGAAGAACCCAGCGTCCAGAGTTGCAGTCCTGCTGGCGTTCCAGTCACGACCGCTGACCGCGTCTTGTAGAGGAGTGCCTTCCGGCACCGCCCACCTCCGGTCGTAGACGTGGCGGAGAAGATGACTCCGTCCTCGTCTGATAGCACCGTTGTGCGTCGTATTCTCCTGGCAGCACGGTTGTGCTCCGTAAACCCGCCTGGTAGCACGGTTGTGCTCCGTATTCGCCTTCCGACCACTGGACTCCGACGGTTGACTTCCGACGATTCACTTCCGACGATTGACTTCTGACGACTCACGACGATTGACGACGATTGACCTCGATTGATCCCCAGACAGTCTGTACTCTTGCCTATATAGCCTATCCGCCTCCAGACAGATGACCTTTACCCCCGGCACACCTTCTTGGACCCAACGACCATCGACGACCATCGATACATTAATATATATAGCTATGTGGCACTAAGTATATATTATAATATTGTCACAATGTTCCTTTAAGCATATAATAATTATATAGGCCTAAGACATAGCACAACATAGATACAATTATATAAGCATACAATAATGGCCTAAAGATATTCACAAGGGCAACTCGTGACAATGGCCCCACACTTAAGAGAAAACTAATTTAGCTTTTCTTTACTACTAAATTAAAAACGATTGCCCTGTCAATATCTAGGTTTACTTATCCTAGTTCCTATCAAGACCTACAGATGGCGGCTTAAAAAATCGGCTCCCACATTTTCAGACCCTTTTATGGAGCGTATAGTAAAACAATAAGGCTGCAAAATTAAAGCCCAGCGCATTAATCTCCCATTCACTGGATTTGCTCTTTGAATATGGATCAGAGGCTGGTGATCCGTCTCTAGCCAGAAGTGTTTTCCAAACAAGTACACCTGGAACTTCTGTAGCGCCCATACTATTGCAAGTCCTTCTCTCTCAATCGTTGAATATCGGGTTTCTCTTGGTAGAAACTTTCTACTAGCGTATGCAATGGGATGCTTAACGCCATCTACTTCCTGTAGTAAAACAGCGCCTGCCCCATAATTCGAAGCGTCCGTCTGCAAAATGAACTCTGCGCTCCAGTCCGGCAATCTCAGGATTGGATAATTCATCAGATGCTGCTTTAGCTCCTGGAAAGCTAATTCTTGCGCGTCACCCCAGCTGACTTTTGTTCGGCTGATTCTTCCTCGTCAGATCAGTTAGCGGAGTGGCGATGCTGGCAAAGTTCGGAATGAACTTTTGATAATATCCAAGTAGTCCCAAATACGAGCGAATCTGTTTCTTGGTTTCTGGTCGTGAAGCTTCAGCGATTTTCTCTATTTTCTCTGCTTTTGGCTGAATCCTTCCATCACCTATCTTATGTCCTAAGAAGTCGATGCCCTGTTCTCCAATTTGACATTTAGTTGGTCTAAGTGTTAGACCAGCCCTTCGTACTCTTGTAAAGAAGTCCTTCAGAGAACTCAGATGATCTGGCCATCCAACAGTGTGGCATAGGACATCATCAAGATAGTTGTCCAGATTTTTACTTTGATCCAAGAGCTTTCGCATAGCTCTAGAAAACGTTGAAGGCGCCGTTACCAAACCAAATGGCATAGTGACAAATCGATAGAGTCCACGGTGCGTTATGAACGACGTGCAGTCCCTGGATTCTGGTTCGACTTCGATTCCCCAGTAACCTTTTGCAAGATCAAACTTTGAGAAGAAATTGTTGCCTGCTAAGTTGGCAAAAATCTCATCGGCCTGTGGCATCGGCTCAGCGTCAAACTCTGTGATTCGGTTCAAATCCCTGAAGTCCACACAAGGACGATTGGATCCGTCTGCCTTTCTTACTAGCAACATAGGAGAGGCGTATGCTGCTGTGGAAGGTTCAATCACTCCTAACCTGATCATGTCATCGATTTCATTGTCCAACTCTTGCCTCATAGCATAAGGCACAGGATATGGTCTCTTCCGCACTGGAACATTCGACGTAAGCTGGATCCGATGTCCTTCCTGGCACATCACTGAAGATGTCTTGGAATTCTTCCAAAAGGTTTTCGACCTCCTTCTTCTGATCTGTTGACAGAGCCTGGCCTATCTCCACATCTTTGTAAGTTTCTCTTTGCAGGTTGTTAAAGAGTGGCAGATTTCCTTCCCCTGTCATCCTCATCTCTGCATCAGACAATTCTTCCACGACAACAGCTGCTCCTACAGCTTGAGTTTCGTCGTTCACGGCTTCCTCGCTCGATCTATTCTCGCTCTCTGTTTGACGCTCATAATAGCGTTTCAGCATGTTCGCATGGAACGTCTTTGTTCGGTGAGGAAACTGGATTACATAGTCAGCTTCTCCAAACCGTTTCAGTACTTGAAATGGTCCTTTCCATTGCATCTGCAGTTTGTTGCTTTCTGTAGGCAACAGTAGCAGTACTTTATCACCTGGATCAAACTTTCGAGGCTTTGCATGCTTGTCAAAATTTCGCTTATACTTATCCGCGGCTCTTTGCAGATTTTCTTGCGCCAAATGACAAGTCTCTTGAAGACGATTCCTCAGATCGACAACATACTCATAAGTCGTTTTCGCCTCTGGTTCTGCAATGTCTTTAGTCCACAGTTCTTTCAAGATAGCCATGGACCCTCGCACAGGTCTTCCGTAAATCATCTCAAATGGACTGAATCCCGTACTTTCATTACTGACCTCTCGATATGCGAACATCAATGGGTCTAAGTATCGATCCCAATCTTTCACTTTCTCTGCACACATCTTCCGAAGCATTTGTTTAATGACTCCATTATATCGTTCAACCAATCCACAGTTCTGACTGTGATATGGAGTGCTGAATAGTTGCTTTATCGACAGAAGTCGACCTACTTCCTTCATCATTGCTCCTGTGAACTGTGATCCATTATCACTCAGCAACTCCAATGGAGCACCCATCCTTGAAAAGATGCTAAGCAATGCTTCTGCAACAGAACAGGTGTCAATTTGCTTAAGTGCGATACACTCAGGATAGCGGCTTGCACAATCCACCAATGTTAGAATGTACCGGTGTCCTCGCTCCGAGCATGGATGTGGTCCAATCAAGTCGACCACGCATCTCTTAAAGACCGTGTCGATTATCGGCATTTTAATCAACGGCACTTTCTGAACTCGCCCCTTCGGCAAGGTTCTTTGACAAATGTCGCAGGATCGACAGTACCTTCCAATATCACTGTAGCATCCTGGCCAAAAGAATTGCGATAGAATTTTCTCTTGAGTTTTGTGAATGCCCAAGTGTCCTCCAAGAATTGAGCTATGGGCTATTTCCATTACTCTGGTTCTCAACTTAGATGGAATTACCAGCTGCTTCACTTCATCGCCGAAGTTATGATGTGGTGATCGAAACTTGCGGTACAGCAACCCTCGTTCCACATCAAAGCGTACGACGCGATCAACATCGTTCTTGACAGGTGTTTCTTTCTGTGCTGAATACTCCCAGCATTTCTTCAACGAACTGTCTTCAGCCTGCTCCTTCTTCAGCGTTTCCAATGTGACTTCATTCTGAAATTCTGGGACTCTTAACTGCTTTGGCAATGATTTCGCTTTCTCTTTCATATTTCGAGTCTCCACGGCTGACGTCACATTTAACTGCTCTTCGGCACTCATCTCATCTTTCCCTGCGTCAATTAACAAGTCTTGTTCATGCACTTCAGTGCTCTTGTCAAAGGATCTGGGCCGTAGTTCCGCTCCAGATATATTTCCAATAACGAGGTCGTATAGTGTTTCTTTCATGCAGAGCGCTTTCACTTTCCCTGTAAAGTAGTCCGTTGTGACTTCAATGATAGCGGTTGGCACTTTCCTCATAGTTTTGTCAATCAGAATGCACAATTCATGCTTCCCAGTCATCTGATTCTTTTTCACCAGCTTCCTGGCTACAACAACTGACGAACATCCGGTGTCTCGAAGCACTTCGACCTGCTGATCTCCTACATAACCTATCGTCGTTTTCATATCAGTTCCGTATTTTCCCGGTCTACTTGCTTCAGCTATGACGTGCGCTTTGCAACCACATCTTAGTTCGACATCTTCACCATCCGACAGATTTTTCAACGCTTGACCAGCGTTTTCATTACATCCTTCCTTGACCAGCGTCCTTTCTGGATCAGTAGAAGTTGCTGTCGTTCTATGCGTTTTCTTATCAACTGCAGAAGATGTTGGTTTATCCCTGTTTTCAGCTTTTTGTTTCTGTGCATTTCTAGGCTTCCAGGAAGTCTGCATTCCTGCTGCTTTCTGTGAAGTAGGCCTATTCATTCTAAATCGGCAAGAATTATAGGAATGTCCAGGCCGATTGCAGAAAAAACAAAGCCTATCAGTAGCCCCATTACGACTTTGCTCTTTCCTTCCAGTCCTCTCATTTTCCTTAGTGAAGTCTGGCTTGAGAAATTTTCTCTCTGTTCTTATTTCTTTTTCTGCGAAGTTCGACTGGTATGGCTGCTTTAGCCTTCCGTCGTGTGCCTCTGTGTAGGTCTCCGCTAATTTAGCTAGTTCCTGAAGATCTTTTGGCGCTCTTTCTCTCAAGAAAAGCGACAATTCTTTGCTCACGACAGAGAGATACTGCTCCTTTACCAGCAAACTCTTCAGTCCTTCAAAGTCTTGAGTGACTTTGGCGAGCTCAATCCATCTCATCAAGTAGCTTTCTAACCTAGTGATGAATTGTTGAGGCGATTCACCCGTTTCCGGTCTACTAGTATTAAACCGTTTGTGAAAGCCTTCCTCCGTCATTTGATATCTTTTCAGAAGAGCATCTTTCAATGCGTCATAATCGTCGTATTGTTCAGGCGGCATACGCGCATACACTTCTAAAGCGCGTCCCTTCAAAAGTGCGGCTAAATAAACTGCCCATTCCTGCCTTTTCCATTTTCGAATAGATGCATATTTCTCAAATCTTCTCAGATAAGCGTCCATATTATCTTTGCCATCCTCAAATGGAGGCAGCTTTGGTCCTTTCCTCGCATTGACTGTCCAATCCGAGGTCCGCTCCTCTTCCTCATCCTCTTCACCATCCTCTTCCGATGCTGCGTTTTCACTCACGCTTCTGATGCTACCCGGTCGTACAGCTTTCCCTTCGAGCTTAGCTTTTTCCAAAGCCATGGATTGCTCATGCTGCTCCTTTTGCATTTCCAATGCCTGCTCGTGCGCCTCTGTCTTCATCTTTCTTTCTAATTCTAATTTTCTCATTGCGCATTCATCGGCTTCAGCTTTTGCTTGTCTCTCAAAATCTAGCTTCTTCATTGCATTATCTTCGGCTACGATTTTAGCCTGTTGCTCCATATCCAACTTCTTGAGTGCGTTTTGTTCTGCTTCTGCTTTAGCCTGTCGCTCTAATTCAATCTTCTTGAGTGCGTTTTCTTCGGCGTCGGCTTTAGCCTGTCGCTCCAATTCAAACTTCTTGAGTGCGTTTTGTTCTGCCTCTGCTTTAGCCTGACGCTCTAATTCAAACTTGCGCAACTCTCTGTCAGCTGCTCGCTCTTCTCGCTCAAGAATCCGTTTCTGTCGCGCTTCCTCGTCAGCTGTGTGCTTTTCCACAAACTGAAGAAGCTCAGGCCCTTTCAAGCCACTCCTTTCGGCAAGTGCTATCAATTGCTCCATGTCGAGAAATAATTAGCAGACTGGGCTAAACTGAAACAGAATATCCCCTCAGCGACAAATGCTAGTCTATTCAGTCTAGATAATTATCTTAGACCCCACTATAGGCGACGCTAAAAGAAGTATGTCTTTAAACAATCCCTCTGGCCTATTTTATGCAGCGTACAACACCTACGCTATCCTAGCCTAAACTATCTTCAGCAATGCTTCAATGCGTTTGCCTAAATCGTCTATCAGTGTCTAAATCCCCGTCTAATTCTAACGAGACAATGAAAGCTACACATTATTTCGCTAACTCTGGGGTTTGTCTCGTGAAATTAAGCTGTTGGCAATCGGCTTGATTCCTTTTGTGACATCGTCTATGAAACACAAAATTGGGTGCAGCCACTTGAATTGACTTCTATGTTTCCATTATCACCAAATTTAGTTCTTTTACCTATGGATTAGTAAATGATATTATAAAATGAGTTAACGGATGAAAGTCGACTGTGCAACTTTTGCAGAACTCTTGGAGAAACTCGCTCAAGGCCAAGATGAAGCTGCAGAGACCGCAGTTGACCTCTGATAAGACAGTTCAGTTTATGCGGGAGAAGTACGGCCGGTGTGGCGTGGCGGGTCGAAAGAGGAAATCTGAGGTCATCCTGGATGATTCTGATACAGCCCCTTCACCAAAAGTCCCACGTTTCAAAGTAAGCAAGTACTTAGATGTTCGCTGACGGTAAAAAAGAGCTTCCTGGTTACTTCACTTACTTTGTTACTGAATGCCAGTTGATCCTTTTTCTTCAACCTATTGCCTGCTTTAAACATGCCCGTCCATCTGTTTTGTGCTAGGTCTCGGAAGTGGAGCTGTCCCTCGCCGGTGAGGACCAGCGGTCCATCGACAAGAACGTTGCGGCTATTGTCAGTGAGTGTAGGAAGGCACAGCCGGACAAAGCGTTGCTCACTGACAAATTGAAAAGGACCGCACGTCATCGACAGAAGATGTGCCTAGAGCAGACCACCGCGGCAGTGCTTGAGTCATTTCCGTGCCTCCGCCAACATCATTATGTTAGTGCATTCTTGTCAAGGTCTCATGCTATTGATTTTAAACCTTTTGTGTTGACCCGTTGCAGCATACGGTCCATTGGTAAACTAGGCTATGGAAACGAGAGACCCAACTTATGGTTTGAAAGTGCTGTTAAGGGAACTGTTTTGCTTTCCATGATGGCCAAGTGGTTATGCGAGGCCACATCAAAATCCAAGATTTGGTACTGTTTGAACTGCAAGTGTCTAGAATAATTACTGGATTCTGCACATGTTAAAAATGCAAGTATGAAAATTACTTTGCAGCTCGTGGGTGACGCGATGAACCTCTACAACGTTGATGTCCGAGCCGTCAAACGACTCGGAGACTTCAGCGCTGCTCTGGTCATCGCTGCAAAGCAGAAGTTCCGTCGGGGCTCCGAGGCAGATTCCTTGCAGTCTATCTTGTGTGAGCACAGTCGCAGGATGGACGAGACTCTTGATGAGGAAGCTCACAAAGGTTATTTCTCACTAATTGCCATATTATTTATTGTAAAGACCTTGTTTATGATTATATTGTAGATTATAATGCCACTGCTGAATATTTACTATACTTTTTTGTCTGTGTGCTGTTATTCATAGTTACAAAACACATTCTTAAGCACATTCTTTATGTACAGTTGTTATACTAATTGTAGGTGATGTAGTGTAGCAGTTAAGCTGTGGCTTCACATACAGATGTGGTCCTAGTTCAATCCAGGTGGCGTCCACTAGGCCAAGGTTCAGTCAGGCTTCCATCCTTTTTGTGGTCGTTAAAATTATTAATGAACATTATGTTGCGAGTTAAAAGGATATTTGTTGCAGGATATAAATTGGGTGATTAACTGTAACTTTATCTTGTTGTTGACAGGATTGTCGGTAATTCTGGGAGTGAGAGTCCTGGCCCTCTACCTCGCGGACAAGACCGACTCCATCTTCTTGGAGCGTGCCAAGGTATGTTGAACCATTACAGTACATATATATATAACATAATATCGAGTGTACCGGATCCGTGTTATAGCGAGTCCAATGTGGACAATTATCGATGCAGGTAATGTAATTCTCACTGTTGCTTGTTGCCATTTTAACTTTTTGTAAGTTAGTATGCAAAAAATGCATCTAAAACCATGCATCATCATCATCATGAACCATGAGCTTCATGCTCATAGGCCTCCAGTGTCAGTTTGATTCTCCTTCTCCATCCGTCTCTGTACTGCGCCATATGATACAGTCTTTGCAGAGTGTCTTGACCTCAGTCTTCTATGTCGTCTGTCCATTCTCTACGTGGTCTTCCTCTCTTGTTCTTCCCATCCATTACTCCAAACACCACTGCTTTGAGTTTCCTGTCGTCACTCATTCTAGCGATATGTCCAAACAGGCCCATTTTCCGCCTTATTGCCTTCTGCATGATTGTCTCTTTTCTTTTCTGATATAGGATTTTCAGACCTTGTTGGTTTTTACGACCTGGGAGACGCCCACTCTCCTCAGGTCAACCCTCCTCCTTTACCCGGGCTTTGGACCGGCGCGATAGGTTCCCCTCGTGGCGGAGTTGCAACCTGATTGTATTGTATTACATGTACACGACTGGTGGCGCAGAAAAGCCTGGCCCATGGTGTGTTGAGACTATAAAGAGATTAACCTTTCCCCATTGTTGAGGTTGTTGTGGCTTTTGAATTTTTTAGGGCACCAGTAATCCAGTACCATCCATCGTGTCGGTCAGTGGCAGCCAGCAGTGGACTCTGCACTTCGACAACATCGAACTGCTCGTTACGTCTTCGTACACAAAGGCGTTTGAAGCCTGGTACGCTGTGTTCTGGGTTTTTTCAGTCCGTTATCCTGAGACGATGAGTCGCACCTGCCTCTTCATCGAAAAGTATTGCATGGGGTGCAAGGTTTCCGTGCCAGGCGTAGTTAGACATTTGGCGGAGAAAGTTGTTAAGTAAATATGCCGAGTGTTTTGGTTTCGGTGGAGGACGACCGACTCTGGCAATTGGAGTAACCTCCGCCATTGGTTACTTTTGCCTCTTCTACATACCTACCGACCGACTTGCGACTAATGCCTTTTTCTGCGTAGTCCTTCAACTTCGACGGCTAATTTTCAAGTTCTGAACACTACCATTATTATTTCTGAACTCATACTGCTTTTTGGTTCCATAATGCAATTTATTTTATACATTTTTCTCAACAGAGACACTATTATTATTATTGCATTGTGTATATTGATGTACCTGTTGCTCATGTAATATACAATATTGTGAATAACAGTACTTTTTATCCGGTGATGGGAGTAACACGTTATAAAAGTAACACGTTAATGTAATATACCCGTGTAGGGCCTGGCGGCTAGAGTAGTGGGTGGAGTGGGCGCGAAAATGTCAAACACCCGTCATGTCTTTTAATATGGTCGTCAGAATTTTCGTGGAAAATTTAGGACCCCCAATATTTTTCTAGCCCCGATTTAGTCCCCCCAAAGCGAAATTCCTAGAACCGCCACTGGTTATGGTATATCACAATACCTTTTCAATTCTCCAATGGTTTTACAAGGCACTAGTTGAATACCTGGTAAAATATCATTTCATGAGGTATTGAACATAACTCTATTACTACCATTCAAAAACCCAATGCAATGATTTAGTAGAATACCTTACTGAAACCATATTATAACGGTTTTGGTTTTGTAACAAACCTTTTTATTACCATCTGAAAACCTTCCCAAGTGGTATCCCATAATACCATTTGTCAATGGTATTCCAGTATACCTTAATAGGGTAGAGATAAAGACCACGGATGGAATACCATTTACATACCATATACAAAACCATTACTTCTAACAGTGTATGTTATACTAATACCCCGACACTAGCCTAAACAAACTCAACCATCCCACCTACGCTGCCACCACATTGTCATGAGTTATCTTTAATGGTGAGTTAGGCCCTAGCCTATTACGGACCAGGGTGTTTAAGACTAATATCGAAGTACTAGACTATAGAACAAAGCACAGAACTCGTTTAGAAATTATTAAGGTAAAAAGACAACTGAAATTAAACTGAAAGACATAATACATATAGAGCAAAATAATATCGTCGATAGATTAAATCTATAGCGCCCTAATCGATGGTCGTGCCCTCCCCCAGACCCCACCCAACAACTGGTCGATGACTCACGTTACCGTTCGCCTGGCGACAGTTTCTGTAGGTGTGAAGAAGTCCTACGGGTTTCACAGCGAAGGGCTTCTGTCGGCTCACTGGTCTGGTTCGGTTGCTCCGTTCTGAAGTCGACTTCGTCCGTTTCCTCGTTCCAGGATGGAAGAAGAACCCAGCGTCCAGAGTTGCAGTCCTGCTGGCGTTCCAGTCACGACCGCTGACCGCGTCTTGTAGAGGAGTGCCTTCCGGCACCGCCCACCTCCGGTCGTAGACGTGGCGGAGAAGCTGACTCCGTCCTCGTCTGATAGCACCGTTGTGCGTCGTATTCTCCTGGCAGCACGGTTGTGCTCCGTAAACCCGCCTGGTAGCACGGTTGTGCTCCGTATTCGCCTTCCGACCACTGGACTCCGACGGTTGACTTCCGACGATTCACTTCCGACGATTGACTTCTGACGACTCACGACGATTGACGACGATTGACCTCGATTGATCCCCAGACAGTCTGTACTCTTGCCTATATAGCCTATCCGCCTCCAGACAGATGACCTTTACCCCCGGCACACCTTCTTGGACCCAACGACCATCGACGACCATCGATACATTCATATATATAGCTATGTGGCACTAAGTATATATTATAATATTGTCACAATGTTCCTTTAAGCATATAATAATTATATAGGCCTAAGACATAGCACAACATAGATACAATTATATAAGCATACAATAATGGCCTAAAGATATTCACAAGGGCAACTCGTGACACGGATAAACAGTGATGAAGGATCCAACCCTATAAATTCATTGAAAACGAACAGCTATACTGCTATTATAATAGGGATGAGACCGTAATTATGAGGTTACAGTCGCTATATAAAATCGAGTAATTTTACATTAGGCCTACCTGAATTCAGGTCTGTTCCTGGGTTAACGGCCCTAAAAGGCCGACATAAAAAATCCAGTCCGAGTAGGCTACTAAGGGCTTTCCCTTACAGGTAGAAAGACAGAGAGACACAGAGACATACAGAGACATAGATAGAGAGAGAGATACAATAATAACTTACATGTAAAAGGAAGGGGCGATCGGACTCAGGCGTTTAGCGTACGAGTGCGTATACAGCGGGAAGGGTCTTGACAAAATGTAGCCTACGTAATTCTTCGCAAAATATATTCAATCAATCAATCAATCAATTCGTTTATTGCAACCAGAAAACAAGATGACATCAAAAACAGAAAATATGCATGCATTGGCTACAAAGGGGGGCCCTAAAGGGAGGGTCACCAAGTAAGAAAAAATACCAAGAAATATTATACAAGATAGCAAAAAATTAAAAAATTAAATCAAATTAGGTGATGATAGATTGCAAAAAGTTTAAATTGAAAATAGCATGTAGAGGAACAAACTTAACTATATACTTAAGTAAAACCTTAACTACAAGTGGTCATGTGCACTTCTAAGCAGTACCGGCGCTAGGGTACCTGAGGCCCCCCCAAAAAACTCGAGGCCCCTAAACCTTAAGCTGTGTTAAAATTTTTGAAATTTACACACTGTACAGGTAAAATTTTAAGCTGTCAGCATAACAAAATTGCTCTTTTTTCAATGCTGTTGTTCATGATTTAGGACTTCAGAGTGTCGCCTTCCAATTGTTAAAACGTTTCGAATCTGTACACTGTAGCTGTTGCATTTGAAGCTGTCATCCTAACAAAATTGTTCATAATAACATGTTTTAAGACTTCAATAAATTTCCCTTCTTCATTGTTTAATTTTCGATTTGCACACTGTAGCCAAATCGTCGTATTTTAAGCTATCATCTTAACAGAATTGATCATTATGGAAAGACAATGGATAAAACTGAAGAAATTTATGATACTTATGAAATATTTCTGAAATATTGGGAGAATATAAGGACTCCGTCCCCATCACAAATTGTGGGGTCCGTGTCCCTGTACCCTCTAAGCCTCAGCCCTTGGTTGAAGGACAATTGCTGTATTGGTTTGGTTATTTTATTTTTTATGTTTTGAGTACGGTAGCCTAAATATGTAATTCGGTGCGCAGTTTCAGGAATGAACAGTCATGAAAAGTATAATTAATTGCCAGATAAATTTAGAGGCCCCTTACAAACTTGAGACCATACACGTCCCAATGACATCTGGGGCCTACAGACTTTATTTGGGGGGCCTCATGCAGGTTTTATTTCGAGACTTCACTCCCTTAGGCTATAGTGTTTAGAATAAGTTATAAACGTTGTGTTTGAGAAAGTAGACTCAGATAGCCTGAATTAGTTTTAAATGGCTATAGCCTATTCTTACACCCAAATCAGTATGATTTAGGTCTGCTAAACGGCAGTGCCATGGTTTGTTGAGGCAAGTACCAGACCGAATCGGGGGGCCCAAGTGAATGCGCCATTTTAACAAAAATACATTCACAAAAATAGGCATAATGATCAGCTAAATTTGGAGGCCCCTTGCCAACTTGAGGCCCCCCCCAACCGGGGGGCGCGGGGGTGCTAACGCCGGCACTGCTTCTAAGTAGACTTAGTGGAGGAAAGAAAAACACGAAGTCTCTTTTTAAAAACCTGCAGACTATACTGGATTGACGAATATCAATTGGTATTTTATTCCACATTTGAGCGCCATAAGATTTAACAGTAAAACGCCTAGTGTTAGATTGAGCTCTGACAGGGCGATATGCAGATGAATTCCTAGTGAAATGCGAATGGATGTCAGAGGCATGAGGGAGGTACCCTTGGAATACCGAAGGAAGGAGACCGTATTATTATGTTTGACTATGACTTCCACACTAGCTTATAGGCCTATAGCACTGTATTATGATCCTATAATCGTCCGATGTCATTCGATTACAAATCTTTACATCATCATAATGCCTTATTGAATTCTGCTCACATCTAAACAGAAATCCAAAACAGCAAAAAAATTAGCTAGGAAAAAATTACGATGTCTAACCAAAAATAAATAGTTGCCTCTATATAGTATAGGCCTATATGTGTTATAGACGACTTTAGCTAATTAGCATTGTAAGTGGCAGAGAGGCACAGTTGTACGCATGGACTTCACAAAGTGCACAAAGTGCAATTATAATTATAGGTGGTCGAGGCGTCGAAATACGATTTTTTGCGTACGTGATTTTTGGATGGACCGAGAGAGAACTAGACTTGAGCAACAAACGCTTAGAAATTCGGGAAAGGGAGACGGAGAGGATGAGGAAGCAGGAGACGGAGAGGGAGACGTAGAGGGAGACTAATCTCCAAGGGCAACCGCTTGGAAAGCCTATCTGATGCTATTGCATTCGAAAGAATTTCTAATCAATTATATAGCGCATATTAGTGAGGGATTGGGATTGGATTAGCCTGAAGTGTTGGCCGACCGACGGACGGACGATTGGCTCCCTCATAGACCTATAGTGTCCTTTCGCAGCGACATTACGCAGACGAAGTAGAGCGTAGTAATACGAACCATAATGCATCGAATTCAATCGACTTACATCAGGACTACTTTTTAGTCTACATGCGCCGCCGCTCCTCAATGACACTTGGAAAGTGCCTAATGCACTTCGATCTGCGTGCACTCGTATACGGACAAGTGCAAACGCAGAAGTGCAGTGCACAATTGTGCATGTCGTTCAAACGATGGCCAAACGAGGCTTTGGCCATCGTAGAGAAGCTACTCAGACGAGAAAATATTAGCCGACCAGTCAACACTTGTGTCTTTATTGGCCACGTATACAAACATTAGGCCACTAGTAAACAAAATCGGACACGGTCGAAAACCATGTTTTTGCAAACTTAATGTAGGGACCTGATGATGAATAGTTTTGTGACGGTATACATTCATATCCACAGTGCATTGGACGATCTATAAGAAGTTGCTGTCAACGAGGCATTTTGTGTCTACAAATGTGCAATTAAAATTGTGACAACAATCCAGAAACGATGATGAAGACAAACAACAGTTTACTGTACGCCTATACTCATGCAGACGCTCGCAACAATTGTGTAGACGCGATAATGATGGTGGCTTTATTCGCATGTTTTGTGCTTGCGTCTCCAGTGTGTGGTTCTCAATGCATTCACATTCTGTATTGATATCAGTCGGCTATTAGGCCTATAGCGCGGATATAACAATAACAAAAGCAACAACAGCAACACTCCGCTGACTGATCAGAGTGTGGCGCCTTCCTACTGATTCAGATTACACACTACACAGCGCTTTTCGCTGCTTGAATTCGAATCCGAACGCAGTTTTCACAGTTACTGAAGACCATCCGGAAAAGGTGTATACGTAGATGTATGCATTTGGCCTAGCATTGCCATGCAGCATTATACGACCGCATAAATACTGGTACCGTTCCGAAGGCAAATGACATTGACACCACGTCGCATGCACGGAGAGTGGACGCAATTCTTGCAGTTTTAGGTAAATGCAGTCGCATAGCACGGTTGCACCGGATAATTCACATTCGCTGTGTCAAGTGCATGAAGAGGGATTGCTACTAGAATGCAAGAGGAGAACAAGATTCGACTGTGAGAAGAGCAGAGAGGGCAGCAGGTGAGAGAAGGGACCTGCACAGAAGCTGCCAGGCTACGATGGTTGTTTTAGAATGATTGAGGATGCGAAGACTTCTGCTATATACTGCAAAACAATCCAATTTTTCTATCTAATTAGCGATGATTAATTACAGCATGCATCCAATTAGTCCTCTGCCGGGTTCAACTGCGGACGTTTCTCCAATTCGCACCTGAACAGAAACTCTTATACCAACAAAATAATGCGTGTATAGCATGCAATCTACATTATAAGGATCAATGTTTGTCCTTCTGTTTGTATGTCCGGATGTGTGGTGTCCCAAGAAAGGTTCCGAAACGGTCGACGAAATCTTTTAATATCATTCTTATGAAATTTTTTAGGTCAACGCGAGTATTTTCAGCTCTCAATTCACTTTAAAACCCGAGATATGAGCATTTTTTTATTCGACGCGTAGTTAGCGCCTATACAGATTTAATCAGCCATGTTGCCGTTGCACATAAACTATGGCGTCACCAACTCATCATTAATCAGCAGACGACAGTTCGCATGACGTTCTGTCTTGACGCTATTCTCGTCTCTTGCATGTATAGGCCTAATAATAATAATAATTTTTCGTTTATTCAACAATCCGGTTGACAAATCGCAACCGGTTACAGTGTACAATTATGCAGTTGAAGCAATAATATTCACAAGAACGCAGATCACAGAAATCTTAACTATACTAACAGAACAGACAGCATGCAATAATAATTAATCTATTGTATTAACCAAGTTATCAATAGGCACTCTCATGCAGTACAGAAACCAAAGAGAAGGGAGAGAATGTAGATGTGTGTCTGTGTGTTTGTCCAGAATTATACGCCTTCAGTTTCGCAGCTATTGACCACCAGAACAACCCAGTGGAGGAGTTGGTTAATCTCTCTCACCGTGGGGAGAAGAAAAGCCGAAATTTTGCTATTTTCATATATTCGCGCAGTTTCGCATCTTTACATCTTGCAGCTGGAGATAGAGAGCGACCATGCAGGGCCAACACCCACAGTCAGCACACACACCCGCGGTCATGGCTGGCTTTTTGGGGAAGTTGGGTGGGGTGGAGGGTTGGCGAAACCCCGAAATTTAACGGTCAACGCTGGGTACCTCAGAGAAATAGTGTCGAAAACCCTAAATTTCCCGGACAACCCCGAGAATTGTGGATAAATATATTTAGGAAGTGACATGGCTGTACCGATGAGTCGACGACACAAACTTCGCAATTCTCTTTTGTCGAACATAAAATATTTAAATTGCTATTCGAGAACGTCTCCTAACGTGTCAAACCGAGAAACTCTTCACCTCCACCGTTGTATACACTGCATGTAGGCCTACGTATGCAAAGTCCCAGTCTGTCTGCACGCATAGACACACGATATATCTTCAAAATGCAAGCAACAGGCAAGTATATAAGCATGTGTGTTTGTTTGTATGCGCACTTGTTATAGCGCCCCTTCAAACTCCCTGCTCAGAGGCGCTCCCGACTGCAGAGCGGACACTGCATCGGAGTTTCACGCCGAAGCGCTGAGCAATTGCGAGTGAAGGACTTGCCCAAGGTCCCTTGAAGTGGATTCGAATCTCGAACCTTCCGGCTTCAAGGCAAAGACGCCACCACTACACCACCGCGCCCATAGATATGATAGTTACAGTCTCTGGCGAGACAGTTGATGTGAGGAGTAAAAGTGAGTTTCTGGTCCAACTAGACACCAAGTCCGTGTTTGAGAACAAGGCCGGATTTAAGGCATGTTCAGCATATTTGACCGAACAGGGGCCCCGCACTTTAGGGGCCCTACACATGCAATAGGAGCATTTTTATCATTGCTTACCTATTATTAAAAGTGATGAGTATAGGCCTATATATCTCAGGACAATTTGTCAAATTATTTTTCGAAAACTATTGATTTTAACATAATTTAAACAACTTTTGCACATGTGGGTGTCCTTATTGGAGTTTCCATTACCAGACAGATTGATCTTAGAATCAGTCAGCATAGGCCTAATGCTAGCAAGAGCCATCAGTTTTAAATGCTTATTTAGGCCTTAACAATTATAAAACCTCAATCGATCAGAGCTCAAGAGATATAATGCGACGCATTTTGAAATGGCGTCATTGTATTTTTTGTGAGCATTGAGCTTTACACTGAAGGCTACAACCGCTAGGCCTACACTCTTTTTTATAAATTCGATCTGCTACCTGCGTAACCGCGAAAATATGTTAATTTGTAACATAGTTGTAAAGAACTTTTTCGTTTTTTATTCTTCTTAGTGTAAGCTGTGTTATTTGCCTGTTGATTAAAATTAAATTGCATAAACAAGGTTTTCAATTTTAAATTGTAGTAGGCCTACAAGATGTAACAAAGTCATTTAGCTCTAACTGTCCGGGTTTTCCCGTTTTTAAGTTTTTTATTTTATCGAATGAAACGACGTTTTTTCGGTTTTTCCCCCGTTTCCATCGTTTTTTACATCTAGGACCTATGGTTTGTAATCAGTAGCGGTACTGCAGCAGGGCAAATCAGGAAAAATGCCCTGGTAAAAACTCTTTGCATGCATGGTCATTGCTCTGCCACAACTTACGAGACTGACTGAATTTTTTCCTGCCAAGAATTTATTTGAGGCATAAATCGCCTCTGCACTGTTTACGGTACTTGCACGCGCGTTCTATGCCCTGGTTAGCGTCTGATCATGAATCACTCTAATATGCTTTAACCGTAAAAGATGTATGCGTTGACACCATAATATGGACTGGAATATATATATATATATATATATATATATATATATATATATATAAGACCTATTCATATTTTTAAAAAGAAGGAACGAATTGCAACGGAATTAACTATGGACGAAGTTGATTCGTTGCATACAAAGCTCGAGGGTACGCGTACCCTAAAATAGAATACGTTAAAATACGTACGTACCTTTCAAAAAATAGAATACGCGTATGGTACGTACCATACACGAAAATTTTATTCATGGTTTACTCGGCGACCCATAGCCAACGTATAATCTGACGTCAACTGTAGGCCTATGCGTCATTGAAACCGGTACTTCCGGTAGCGTATAGCAG
>OX457038.1:28233466-28240966 GCA_949752735.1 Lumbricus terrestris | reverse complement strand
CAGCACAGCAGACAACGGCTAACGGAGCCAAGGAAGACGGATGAACGGCCAGACCACCAACAGGGTGAAGACGGCGACGTAGAAGACGAACCCGCAGGTCAACTCGCATAACCGCGAGGGAAACGAACACCAAGAACACGCTCAACGAGAGACATCAACCACGCGCATCACACACCACAACTGCCACGCTACCCACACTAGCAGTTCCTTAAATAGGCAAAGCCCATCCTTCCTACACCCACGTGCCCCAAGTAAGATAGAGTACGGAAGCGAAGAAGGGCCGTAGACAGCTAATGGCTACATATATACATATATACATATATAGCCACATGAAATTATTCTCTGCGTCTTTGTATTTACGCCTATAATTTATCATTTTCGTTTATTCAACAATCCGGTTGACAGACTGCAACTGGTTACAGTATACATGCAGTTATACAGTTATCGTAATTAACATCAATCTTAACTGCTAACAGAACATACAGCCTGCTGTACAATTTTCGTCGTCGGTTGCTAATGTCTGTCTAGACATCTATATACTAAGGAAGCCAAAATTCTTCATGTCTAAAGCCCAGCCAAATAGCCTACTCTGCCTCCAACTGGGATCAGGATTTATTCGGACAAGTATTCGGCTACAATTACAATTATTACAAGTTTCAGAAGTGATAACAGATTTGCGACAACTTCACAAGAACCACAGAAACGAGAGAAGTTGAGTTTGTCATATGTTCATCGGACACGCGTAGGCCAAACCAGAATCAGTTATAAGAATCTATGTTGTAAGCGATTAAAATACACCGACGATATATCAATAGCTAGTTAGACCTAGGCCTACCAGATGCATATTCTCGAAGATTTACATTACATGGAGTAGGTTATACATTTGAGGCATTTCAACTTGCGCGAATTAAGCTTGCGTGATGTTCACTGATGTTGGTCCACATACCTTGACGCTTCTCATAGCCTAGTCATAATGATTCGTTCCGCAAATGTCGAGCGTACCTTTTCGGCTGAAAGCCATCTACTGTCAACTATATGCCTATATGCGTTGCAACAAAAACTATAGACTTCACGTGTCATATAAGTGCAGAGCTGCAGTGCTTCGAAGAGATAAAATATACAGGGTGCGCCAAAAAAAAGACCCCCCTAGGTTTTTTGCCAATATCTTGGCCAAAAGTAAGAATTTCAAAATGAAATTTTACAGTCTTAAAGACAATTCATATTTACATATGATGGCCAGATTTCATCAAAATATTTCACACAAAGCAAAAGTTATGCCACTTTTAGGAAGGCCACCCACAGTTTTTTGACGATTCAAAAACGTAACGCAACAAAAAGTAGGTTTTTGCCAATATTTTGGCCAAAAGTAAGAATTTCAAAATGAAATTTTTAAAGGCTGATAGACAATTCATATTTACACATGATGACCGAAATTTTATCAAAATATTTAAAACAGAACAAAAGTTATATCACTTTTAGTGAGACCACCCACGTTTTTTTGGATGATTCAAAAAACGTTAAAAAAGGTGGGTGTCCTCACTAAAAGTGATATAACTTTTGTTCTGTTTGAACTATTTTAATGACATTTCGGTCATCATGTGTAAATATGAATTGTCTATCAGACTGTAAAAATTTCATTTTGATATTCTTACTTTTGGCCAAGATATTGGCAAAAACCTACTTTTTGTTGCGTTTCGTTTTTGAATCGTCAAAAAACGGTGGGTGGCCTCCCTAAAAGTGACGTAACTTTTGTTCCGTTTGAAATATTTTGATTAAATCGGGTCATAATGTGTAAATATGAATTGTCTATAAGCCTGTAAAATTTCATTTGGAAATTCTTACTTTTGGTAAAAATATTGGCAAAAAACCTAGGGGGGTCTTTTTTTTGGCGCACCCTGTAAATGCTCACGTTTTGATATAACATCCAAATTTCAATGAATTGATCGGATATAAGATCTGACACCGTCACACCGTGTGTACCGCTGTTCGTTTGAATGAGTTCCACGCCATTTCAGGTTCTCATGTATATACAGACCATGCATGCTGTATAGACCGAGATTTAAATCTCTTAAATTAGCCACCTTCAGAAGCCGAGAGCCACAATCCGCAGGCACGTTCTTGGACATCGTCCATTGCCTGCATGTGATTCATATGCATCTTCGATTATATTACCAGCCACAAAAAGCAGATTTTTTAGCCTTGCACCGTTAATTACGATTCGGGAGATTAATTATTATCAACGGAAGCTCCGGTACCGATCCGTGACTTTAGACTGCATGTTGACAATAGTATTGACGAGATTTGTTGTCGTACGCTTCAGAGAGCATTTCCGAGTCATTCCTCTATGACTGACGCTGCTTGCATAGCAACACATGCATGCACTGCAGCAGCTACGCAAATGTTCGTTTGCATTACAATACGCAAAACGCATATAATGGATGGACAGCGGTACCGGGCAAAAAAAATCATTCGGCCATAAACATAAAACACACTTAACCAAAAGACACCAGACCTATATAAATGCAAAGGATCGGCATTACCCGGTCTTAAACTATTCACGGTTGAATCAATGGTAAGACATAGGCAACATAATTTATAATTTATATATATACACATTGTTACACAATGCACATTGTACGCATACATAAATATATGTATAAATAGTCTATATAAAGCCAAAACATAATTATATATATACATATATAAAACAAAAACATATATACGAATGTATATAAAGCCAAAGCAATTATACATATACAAAGCCAAAGCATATAGGCCTATATAGGCTATATATATTTTCTATAGGCCCGGCTATTATAATTCCGAAACACTTTCCATATGTTTGTTTATTTGTTTGTACGCTTTTGACTCTCCCCTGCAGAATAGGCTCGGAAATGAAACAGCGTCGGTTTTAAAAAATTATTTCAATCGATTCTATTTTCAGGTTTTAATTCAGTTTAAAACAAAAGTTATTAGCGTTTTAAGACAGATTTCATCAATAAATGATCAGGCTAGGGCTTTAGTCAAGAGTCTACTCCGCATGACGTCATACCCGCCCAGTAATAATTTCTGTAGCGCCCCGCGGGGGTGGGTCAAGTTTGGCTTTTTGGGGAAGCGAGATGGGGTGGAGGGTTGGCGAAAACCCGAAATTTAGCAGCCAACGATGGGCACCAGAGTGGAGTGGTGTTTAAAACCCTAAATTTCTCTTTAGAACTCGAGTTATTCGCGTTTTAAGACAGAAGCGTTTTAAGACAGATTTCATCGCTCACTCTTTGGTAAACAGTATCGAGCTTTAGTAAAAGAGTCTACAGTCCGAATGACGTCATGCAAGCCCAGTAATAATTTCCGTAGTGCCCCGCAGGGGCGGGTTACGTTTGGCTTTTTCGGGAAATGGGGTGGGGTAGAGGGTTGGCGAAAACCCGAAATTTAGCGGTCAACGTTGGGTACCACAGTGGAGTAGTGTTTAAAACCCTAAAATTCCCGGGCAACGCCAGGTTACACATCTAGTGTATATATATAAAGTCAAAACATATACATATAGGCCTATACGTATAGACCTAGCCTATATGTATATAAAGCCAAAACATAAAGTCATGCACAAGCGTTCACTTTTACGACTGAACCAACCTGTACGAGATGCTGATGCGGTCGTCATCATCGTAGTAACATCCATTAAACACTGAACCATTGAAGTGATGAAGTCAATGTCTCCACAAAACCCGTTTTCTCATTCGTCTCTTACTCTCGACCCCTCTCGTCCTCTCGCGGCGATTTCTGACAGCACTCTCTAGCAGACGTCGCCGCCGCAACCTCTAAATCAATCAGAGCTGATCCGATGGACTACTAAGACAACCGTCCGAAATTATTGGTCCAGAATGACCCCCTCCCGCCCTGCAGGGATGCCGAGCGAGTGGGCGGTTGACAAAATCCACAAACGGGCGCTATATAAGTGCTTCGTTTGTGCATGGACCATTATACTGAACGTCGCCGACGCCTGTGACGTCGTCGTGTCGTCGCCGCCTGCTGCTGTATATTAGCAGAACGCTCTATGTCGTCGATATGTCGGACTTAGACCATGCACAGCAGCGCCATCGGCGACGGGTAAGCGTGAGTTATCGCTGACAAGAGCGGTAATGCCACGGCGCCGCGGCCACCATCACCACGTCGTCCCCCGTGCCGTCCTGCAGCGGCAGGCCAAGGAACGGGTCCCTGCCGCCTGCCACCCACCCGCCCGTCCACCCGTCACCGCCCTCCCGTCCCTTCAATATCGTACGTATACGTCAACGCTGATTAGCGTCGTCATTTCAAAGGTATAACGCGCCTGGCTTTATGTGGCGCCCGATCGACTGGCATCTGCTTTGAAGCAAAATACACGAAACTAATAAGGCTAAACGATGCATGCAGAGTAAGCATGTACATGTAAGTCGCTAGGACTCATCATTGTATAACCCCATTGTATATATCGACGACCATCGGGATAATATAGGCCTATAGATCTACACTGTTATACAGGCGCGCGCTCGATTAGAAACGATTATGTAGGCCTATATAATTGTAGGAGACTTGCACTATGATAATAATGTAGACCTTCATGTATATGTGGCATTAAAAATTATGCGTGAATGCATGTCAATATTAGCTTATGCGGTCTGCCTTTTATGTTCCTTGTTTTTCTGTTTTGTGATTTCCAGGTCTCCCAATTCCATGCTGGAATGCGCGCCTTAAAGACGATCAATAAATTCCGCATTGATTTCACCCGTAAAGGCCCGCAGACACGTAATACGCCTCCTCCTCCTCCTCCTCCTCGTCGTCGTCGTCCTCTTCCTCCTAAAAATCCACATTGCGAATATTCTTTATCCAGTAACCTGATATTGAACTCTATGATATGCCGGCCACCTGCTGAATGAATGTAGCATAGCTTTGCATCGGTATATGCTACGATCTATAGAAAGACTTCAGGCATTACGTATGGTAACTATAGCGTGAAATGGGTCTAGCGGTGCGATGTTCGCCTTTGCTTAGAATTTTCACATGGTGATGCTCTCGTGCATAAGTGAATTCAATGAAATAGAAACAATATTCTTATTGCAGAAGGTTGATAAATTAATAAGAAATCAGATGAAAACTGCAGAAATTGCACGCCTGGGAGGGGAGTTCCCTTAGGAATGATCAATCCCCGAGAAAAAAATCGAGAGGTGTTGTTCGCATGCAAGCTTATAGGCTATAGCCTATAATATGTAAAACTCTAATATCTTTGGTACCAGTTGCAACTCATTTTGCTCTGCCTTCTTCGTTCTCATTGTGAACATGTCCACTTTACGTGCTCCTCAGCGTCATCCTGTCTTTTCAGTGGGGGGGTTGGTCCGACCATGGCACGTTGAGTTCTGAGCAACTTTCTTTCAGATCCCCGTCTTGTCTTAGCCACTTTGCATTGATCTTTTAGAAGCATCATGCCATCATCTGAAACTATTCTTCTCACCGAGGTTAGGCTGTGAGCTCTGGGTGAGCATCCTACAGAGGCGATTATATAAGTTATCTGTGTGTGTGTGTGTGTGTATGTGTGTGTGTGTGTATGTGTGTGTGTGTGTGTGTGTGTGTGTGTGTGTGTGTGTGTGTGTGTGTGTGTGTGTGTGTGTGTGTGTGTGTGTGTGCGAATGATAAACGTTGACATCCACAGAACTGCGACTCTTCTCTGAGAATAAAAATCAAACACCTACCTCGGTGCTGCGGTCACGTGGTTAATGCAGGCGTCAATGCGAGAAAAACCACCCACGTTGAAAACCAAACCATATAGGGTGGGACTATCCGTAGATCTATATCCCCATAATCATCATAATGGCATAATAAATGTATGAAGGACAGGTCCAGATCGAGGGACTATACATTACATGCATTACGGTACATTAATAGGTCTATAGTTTGCGGCAACCTTATAAATGATTCTGGTTAATCTGGTATATATTCATTTCGTGAGCATGTGCAGAAATTTTCAACCAACTCATATTGGCCTGTGCCCTACGATCATGGGCGCCCGCAGAAATTTTTACAGGGGAGCAAAATTTTTACGATGGTCACGATTAAATTTGCTAGTTGCAAGAGCTTGAAAAATACAAAGCTGGAAATTAAGAACACGGGTATTTTTCAAAGAGGTTTCTCAATGCAAATTTTTCAATTTCATGTTGTGCATCATTTTTAACATGAATAGTTTCCATTGTGCGAAGAAATATGTTTAAAAAAATTGATGCTAAGAAGTAGATACCTTTAAAGCGAATAAATTTATTTAAACCCAAAAGCAGTGGTTAGAAAAATAGGTGTCCATTTTCCAGGGGTTGGGGAGCAAGTGCTCCATCTTGCCCCTATGTGCGGGCGCCCATGCCCATACGATAGGTTAATTATCTTCATTGTTACAAACCCAGACCCACCGCGTCTCATGTCATCCCTGAATATTGCTTTTGAAGTTGTGCTCTGCTATGAAAAAATGTATAGAAACCAAATAGCGATCGAGTCATCATGCTTCAAGGAAAACTAACACCTTCAGAAGAGAATGGAATATTAGAGCAGAAACGGAATGTGAAACACTACGTGGTAAGAACTTCTGCAATTAAGCGATATATAGGTTAGTCAGAGTGAGAATTGCCAATTTATACTATATATTAGACCTGGTAGACATGGAATTATGGGCACCTACGCATATACATGTATCTGATATTAGCCAATACATCAGTGTATTTCGGGTGTCTTAAGCCTCAAGGCTTGTTAAATTCTATCTCCTCATGTTTTCATCCTCTTCGTAATCGCAGTCGTAATCGTAAACTCAAAATTTCTAAAGAGCCATTGGAAAACTAAGCTCATGGCACCTGCTGCTCTGTAAGTTGGACTACAGCGTATAGGCCTATTCAGTGTTGACTATCAGTGCTTGATCTAGACGTCTCGTGGGGGGGAGTTCCCTTAGGAATGATTAATTCCCGAGAAAAAATCGAGAGGTGTTGTTCACATGCATAGGCTATATGAGTATAGGTTATGTAGCAATTCCCTCCCAGAAAAAATGATATATACGCAACATTCTCCCCCAAAACATTCTAATTAGAGGTAATCATATTTTAAAGTAGGCCCATAGAAGTTACAGCGATTTTCTCGAAATTACGGCGGGAAGACTAAAAAGATTTTTTGTTGTAGGTCTACATTAGGCTACATAGGTTTGTCACATGTTTCTCGGAGGAAATTTTTGCGAAAACATAAAAAGTCGTCAATAAAATTCCGATCACATTTCTTAATCCGGTCCTGGGTATACGATGATAGGATCAAACGACACCTGGGCTCATCGATTAGGTTACTTTCCGATGTCTGGCTGAGCGGTTGCCGTGTTCGCCCAAAACGGCCTTTTTTCGGCCCCCCAGAAACATGATTTCCCCCCCCCCCCCCCAAAGCAGGGCTAGATCGAACGTCACTGGTTGACTTTGGTAGGCTTCAAAGAGCGCTCGATCCCAAGTCATTTGTTTC